>JAPQRQ010000027.1:13836004-13850474 GCA_037367365.1 Apogon talboti | reverse complement strand
TTCAGATAAATTTAGTGACAAATAAATTACATTTAAGCAAACAATCCATTTGTGTCATTCCCAAAACTTTTGGCCATATACAAATGTGTGTGAACTCACTGCTGCATCAATATGAATAGTGGGAAATGCGGTGCTCTGTCTCTTTTTTAACATTCAGATACAGTATGTGGCGGAGATGCAGCCAAAGAAACCTCAGAAGAGATGCCAGAGCTACCAGGAGCTACGAAAACAAGAACGCTATTGGACTACAGCACCTACATGATTCAACTGATGGGCTCAGAGAGTTATGATCCCACCCCCAGCCCCTGCCACAGTGACAAAGGCAGCCCCACGACATGCAAGAAGGTCAGTGAACCACGTTTCAGTGATGTAGCTTTTAGATCTATTGTCAGTCGTAACATCACAGTACATTTGTCCACCTTGTAAGCACTGGAACATCATTACTGCTCTTCTAACCCTTTGGATGTTGCGTTAATACTCTACATAATCCCATTGATCAGAGCCAATCAATATTAGTTCATGTTCTATTGTTCTGCTCAGTATGCAGCAACGCCTGGTTCAGGATGCTGGGTCAGCCAAATGCAGCCTTGCTGAATAGACCTTAATGTCAATGTGCAGAAATATCAGATATCACCTGCTGGGAAGGCTATTAATAGAAATGTGCTGAGATGCATCAGTGGTACTGGTTGGTTTGGGGTTGACAGTGTGCAGTGTGTTAAGAGTTAAGAGAAGGCAGAGCAATGTCTCATAAATAAGTCTTCACACTCCCCTGTAGATTCATAATGAAGACGGTTCCTCTGGAGGTCAACCTGGAGCTGAGCCCGGTGCAGGTTCTGGAGCAGGTGCATGCTCTGCAGAGACCCAGCCCACCTGGGTCAACTCTCTGGTGGGCAGGATCTTCTGGGACTTTCTCAGAGAAAAGTACTGGACCGATCAGGTCGCACATAAGATTCAGAAGAAGCTCAGCAAGATTAAGGTGAGGGTTGATGTGTCATGGATCAATTATTCAATAGACGTGTGTCTGTGTGATATCCTCAGTTCAAGTAATTTGAAAATTTTTGTTTATTGTAGAATCTACCGACAATTTTTCTCAGAAATGCAAAGTAGAACTATTGCCATTTGGGGCATTTATTTAAGAAAATGACTAAATAACAACCAGACTGTGAATAATGCAAAGAAAACAAGTTTAGTATTGATTTTTAAACAACAAATTCTCATTCTTTAACTTAAGAAGAGCTCAGAAATCAATATTTGGGAGAATTGTTTTCAGTCTCAGCTTTGCAGTTTTTATATTACTGTTAGATGCTTTAATCCACACCTGAGACAAAAATGCAAGCAGCCGACTTTGTTTTGATGCCTTGTAACCATCTATCTTTCTCTTGATAACATGGCAATGGTTGTCACTGGGATTAATTTCAAAGGTGTGAGTAAAACTTTGAAAAAAAAAAACTTTTAGTGTCTTTGAGAGACATATGTATGCATGTTCCTTTGTAGCTTACATGCAACAAACTAGATAATGTAATAGTATGAACATTCATTTTGACCAAACAAATATATACATTTCTATTGATAAAACAACCCTTAGGTAATAACAGTAGAGTTTGGCTGAAATACATGTTCCACTTCACACATTTCTGTTTACAATAGTTTTGGAGAACATGCAAACTCATGTACATGTGGGTTAAATACCCTGTAGACCATGACTGAGTGCACTGAAAAACAATGGAACACAGTTTGATGGTTCAGGATTGATATGCATCAGTATACAAGGCATGGCTTGATGAAAGGAGTGAAATTAGTTACTCAGGTCTTAGTGAAAAAGGCAATACCAATATAAGAAACTATAAATCATTAAAAAAAATAGAACTAAAGCAATAAAAACCTGTAGAAACACTCAGGATAGTAAATGAAGGTATAGATAAAATGGAATAAATGCCAGTGTAAGAGATTACAATTACCCAGCAGCACAAAAAACAGAAAAAAAAATCTTCTGCCTGAGGGGAGGGGGATGGATGCAGGATGAGCTTGGTCTTTTGAGATGCAGGAGGCTTTTTCTCTATATCTCCTGGTGTAAATGTCACTGATAGTAGGCAGACTGCTGTCCGGGATCCTCTGTGCAGACTTAACCACCCACTGCAGTATGTGGATATACAGTAACACAGGACATGAGCAACCAAGACGCTTCACTGTCCTCATGAAGGCATGTTGATAGACTTTCTCTATTATGGTGGTTGAATCCCTCCTCCAGGTCAGGTCATCGGCATTGTGCACCCCCAGGTGTTTGAATCTCAAAACCACCTCAACAGCAGCTCCATCAGTGAAGAACAGCAGTCCCTCCAATGAAGAATGATAAGGGTCTTTTTTTAAGAGAGAAAGCAAAGAGAAACCTGGAGTGATCCTACTGTTTGTACATGTTCCTATTGTTCCTAAATCCTACTGAACTGCTCTAGGATGAACTGGATGGCAAGGTCAGAAGGAAATATCCAGCTAGCCAAGTTTTACAAGAGGCATTGTAATAATAATAATAATGCATTAGATTTCTATAGCACTTTTCAAGTCACCCAAAGCACTTTACATTATTGATGCATTATTCTTTCGCTCTCACATTCTCACTAAAGTATTTCAGTGGAATATTTGGAGAAATTAACTGTCCAGCTGTCAGTAGAGTGTCTAAAACTGTTATATCTGCTATGGGAAAAGTATAACTCTACATTTATATGTTTGTTTGGTCAAAATAAGTCTGTTACATAACAGATGAACATGCATGCGTGTCTCAAAAATAATATAATATTGGATTTTTCCAAATTTTTCACAGTCACTGCATATTGTCAGTTAAAAAAAATGCATTATATTACACAACCTTAGATAAGCTTGAGTTAGAAACATGCTTGCTTTTACAGTGCTGTTCATACCGCACCAGATTGTCCCATACATCTTCATAGTAACACCATTACAGCCGCATCAGTATGATTAATGGCATAGCTTCTTTAAAAAAAAAAAATAGCAGTGGTGACATTAATGTAGGTCGAGGGCTCCACACATGTCAGTGGTTTGTGCACAAGGTGAAAAGGCGTGACATGAGACACGTCAACTCTGCGGTGGTGTATGTGCGGGAAAGAGTGATTTCAAAGGCAGGAGGTGGGCATGAGCAGATGAGCGCTGACTATACCGCATCCCATTACTCATTTCCCACTCCCCCACTTTGACACACACCATCCTTTTTACACCAGTGTCTCCTCTTGCTCCTCTCACCTTCGAACATAAAACACACATTTTCTCTGCAGGCTTTCTCTGCTCGCTCGTTTGTTTGAAGGGAATTAACAGCCCCGATGCCCTCCGCTTGTTTTAGTCAGACATCATTTGGAGAGTGTTAGTGTTATATAAGAAAGAAGCAGATGCTAATTAAAGGCCTGTATATTCACTTCTCTGTTGTGAGTGTGTTTTTGTGTTTTTATTGCAGTTGCCATACTTCATGAATGAGCTGACTCTGGCTGATCTGGACATGGGCACTTGTCTTCCTCAGGTCCTCAGCACCTCCAAACCTACACTAGACAGAAGAGGTGCAGTATTGTTATAATATAGATGTCTTGTTCTGGTAATTTTTTTTTAGATAAATGCTACCACATACATCAGCACTGCTAGATCTTACACAGACTCCACCCATTTTAGATGAAATGGACTATTTTTAGAGGATTTATTTATTGGATTTCAGTTAAGGGTTTTTATTTATTGAATTTTATTATTGATTTTATCGGCCCATATGCCTCTTAACGTTTCCTTCACTGATCACTGATCCTTCACTGAACGCAGGAAGACAAACTCCTGCGCTCTGATTGGTCAAGAAGACTAATAGAAATTAAATCAACTTCACAAATCTCCCAGAAATAACCTGAAAGAGCACTTATAATGTGATTTAAAAAATGTATTTATTAGCTCTTTTGGCACTTTTTGTCTGATCCCATCCATGAAGTATCTGTACTTCATAAAGATTCAGAATCACAATACTTTATTATTCCCGGGGAAATTTTCATCTGTTAAGAGAAATTATGTGATTTTATGGAAAGTTTTGAACATTGTTGTGTGTATATGAGAAAGCTGCGATTGGGGATAAATAAAGTTGTCTGAACAGAACTGCGTTGAACTACTTTTTTCCCAGGTACCACTCTGAACCAAAATACCATCAGCTCAGGTCACGATCTAATTGATTCATAGTTGAAATTGCAGTGCCGCACTTAAAGCTTTCCATTGTCTCCCGCAGAAGCGATTAGCAATCCTCTTAGCCTGCACTAAGCTCAAGTAACGTTAATAAGCCCGCGCTATCCTCTGTTGTTCTAATTTCCCTTCTTGACAAACACTGTGCCCGGCCACATCAAGGATAGATGCTACCTCCAAAACAAACCGATGGCTTTATGTCAAAGTGCATTAAGACTCATTCCCGAGCCTGTTAGCTCTCTCTCATTTTGGTTCCTTTTTCTAGGCCTGTGGCTGGAGCTGGAGGTGATGTACACAGGGTGCCTTCAGATGACCCTGGAGACCAAGATGAACCTGTGTAAGCTGGGTGAAGTCCAGACTGAAAGCGTTGAAGAAACCCAACAAGTGGGGTGAGCCTCTCTACTCTTTTGGAGTATTTGCAGTCTGTTTATGCATTTCCTAAGATTAGTGTTTTATACTGAGATGCAACCATGGTGTGTTTTTCAGAGCTAAACCCAGGCTGTGTATATTGGCTGATAGTGATGAGGAGTCATCAAGCGCAGGGTCATCTGATGAAGAAGAAGTACCACCACCTGAGCCACAGGGGCCTCTGTCAGATAAGAGCACAGCGGCAGCAGCTGATGGGTACATTTATACCTTTAGTGATGCAATCTGTCACCTTTTTTCTGTCTTACCCATGTACCTTAAAAATGAGACATTGTTAGACTTTCTCAGTTGGCCATTAGTACTTACAGTAGAAGGGAGACCGCCTGGGAGTACTTGTAAACTTTGGAGTTTGCATATTCAGGCAGTGTCTGTGTGCTCTCTCTCCAGGTACTCCCAACTTCCTCCCACCTTTCAACGACATGAACATTACTGTGTTAATTAGTCAATCTAAATCACCCCGAGGTGTTAATGTGGTGATGAATGGGTATTTGTCTGTATATGTCAGCACTGCAATGAACTGGCGACCCTCTCAAAGACTTAGTGGTTTGGAAAATAAATGAATGATTGAATTATTTCAGTCAGAAATCCAAGAAAATCCCAGGGATGGGTTATGTCCACTGCATTTTCACTTTTATTTTTATCCAGTTCTTCTGCTACACCATCTTATATAATGTGTAACTGCAACACAGAAATAGATTCCAATTATGTCAACAAGCATCTCCCAGCACAACACAAACTTCACTTAAGGGTTCGACAGGATCTGGACTGCAGTTCACTTAACAGCCACCGGTATCACCAATAATGACGGCTCTCTCTAGGGCTTTGTAATTTGGAGAGAAGGCCTGCGGAAAATATTAAATTGCAGTTTTCACTTGTGTCTACTTGCTTAATATCATATATACACAGACTACTGATAATTGTCAGATGTGTATTTTTTCCTATTCAAGCATAAAAAGTAAAAAAAACTTTAAACAGTGCTTCAAATTATTTTAAAAATGAATATCAGCTTTAATTTTGTGCCTTTTACACAGTACACCTCTCTGCTTAGTGCCACTGAATCCAAAATATCACCGTACAAACACTGGATCATTAAAATTGCATTCTATTGTGAGTCTATCATTGCACAAGCTGACTTTGTGATTATGGCTGTGATTCAAATAACTGCAGCTGTAATTTTCACACTGTTACTGTACATCAATCATTCTAATAATAAGGTCATACACTCATGTTTTTATTATCTAATAAACATTGCCAAGATAAACCCCATTTCGACTTTTAGAAGTGTAGAAGTATATATAAATGCTTCCACTACCCTGCGCTTTGATTACCGCAATAGCCTTTTTACTCGTCTTAACCAGAAATCTTCTATATCTTAAATATCTGCAAACCGTACAGAACTCAGCTGTGTGAATTTTAACCAAGATGAAGAAATATGAATGCATCTGCTTGTTTTAGCTTTCCTACAAATGCTCCCTGTTTATTTTAGTTTATTTTGTTTTTGAGATTTTATTGAGTACTTTTAAGGGCCTTCATGACCTGGCTCCACATTTTATTTTAAACCTTTTTTTTCTCCATTTTATTTTCATCCTGGGCTATTTTTTTATCATTGTATTATTATTGTATTATTGTCATTCACATACTGTCACATTTTGCCACAATTTCTCCACTTGTCTGCATCCTTTACAGACACAGCGGAGGCAGCACAAGTAGGAAGATCCTGAGATTTGTGGATAAAATAGCAAAATCTAAGTACTTCCAGAAGGCTACAGAGAACGAATACATCAGAAAGAAGATAGCGGAGGTGTCTAACATGCCTCTGATGCTCAGCGTTGAGGTCCAGGAACTGTCTGGAACTCTGACCATCAACATCCCTCCTCCTCCTACAGACAGGATATGGTACCACACATCCAATGACCAACTTTTCAGATAAATATCTTTTTTTCTCCATAATCTCATGCAGTCTGTCTTGTTCTGACCTTTTCAGGTACAGTTTCTGTGTGCCTCCCCGGCTAGACCTACATGTACGGCCCATGCTCGGGGAGAGGGAGGTGACGTTTACCCATGTCACAGAGTGGATTGAAAAAAAACTGCAGTGTGAGTTCCAGGTCAGTGCATCGTGAATCTATCTGTCCATCATTTCACTTGTAATGTATCATGAGAATGACAGTAATTTAGAGTTCACAATAATTATACATTATAAGTTTTGGCAGTATGAGTATGGAGGACCGACCCTGCTATAAATAAGAATATATACAGAAATATAAAAATGGCTCCATAAATTAATTCATGTGTCAATACATGATAAAAAAAATTAAAAGGCATTTTCTATGAAGTTATCTGTAATCTGTGACAAAAATGGTTATTTGCATTGTGATTTATAACTGTTTTAATTTAATTTTGTTAAAAACCCTAGTTATTTACATTAACATTTCAATTTCTGTAAAACGTATTTATTTATTTTGTCACGGCAGGGTCGATCCTCCATATTTGAGGAGTGTGTGAAAATAGTTTTATCTTATATTTATTTTTACTTTGGAGGATATTTTGTTTATTGGATTTCTAAAAATGTTAAAAGAACTGCTGCTGGGAGCTAGATGCATTGAATGTTAAAAAATGGCAACTACATTTCCAAAACTGTTGTGTTTAATTGATTTTAAGATCTACTAAACCTTAGAAGAAATCATACTGTAACTCACTTCACATTACCAAGTGTTGATAACATGAGAAGTTACAAACACTGTATTTATCTTGTCATGATAAGTAGTGAAAATTAAACGCAGTTTTGGTGTCCTCTCTAATAGAAAGTGTTTGTAATGCCCAACATGGACGATCTCTATCTGCCACTGATGACTTCTGGCCTGGATAACCCACCTGCATCCCACCACTCCTCTGTCCAGTCCACATCTCAACAGTCCTCGATGGAGTCCCAGGATTACCTGTCAGAATAACACGTCCATGAGGGGAGATGCTGGATTATTTTAGTGCAAAAAAGCCCATTATGCAACTATTGCCATGGATTTGTAATGAATTCATTGGCTGTTGCACAGAGGCACCTGCCACCTGTTTGGTGTGTTCATCACCACCAGTGGAGGACAAATGCTCCTGGTGGCTCATGTAAGTATGGTGCTACACTGCCCCCTACTGTGCAGAGCTGTGAACTCTGCCTCAGATGTTGGACGCAGGTTTTCCAGAAGGGCAAAATACTGTTTAATGCCAAAACTGACGGAGGTGCATGACTAAAACCTGGACATCTTCACAGCACAAGGGAAGAGGAGGTGATCAGTATTTTTTTTTTTGGTTTGTTTTGTTTTTTTTATGCCAGAATAAACTATCCATCTCTCCATCCACTTCTTGTAGTATTGGAAAATCATCAAATGTGACAGCTAATCCTGTAAAATCAAGCTATCTCAGTGCATGTGATCTCTGAACAATGTAAATTCCCTACTGGATTTATCAGAGGACAATAAAACACAATGAACATGTGGACTTCTGTTTTAATGACTGAATGTCACCTGAAATCACTAATTGAGGTCATTTAGAGCCAAGGTATTGCTTTGCATATTACCAAATTATTAACACAGTGAATACACAATGTATTTAAAAACAAAAATATATTGTGTGAGGGTGTTTTCAGGCCTCCTCTGGGAGAGGCTCTGGAAGTATCTTTTGGGCATCCTTCTTCTGTGGCCCCTGTAGATACACAAGAGGTCAAAAGTTACAGCAGTGCCCCAAAACTTAACACAGGAAAGAGAGGAAAAACAGCATCACTTGCAGTTAAATCCACACTTTAAATATCTTTTAGGTTCCACATCTGGAGTGTGCACACTCACCAAGAATGCCCTCTTCTCCTGGGCAGTCTGGAAGCAACCATGACCAAATTTGGAAGTGGTGTCAATGAACTTGAGCTCAATCTCTTCCCTGGACTTCCGAGATGTGTGAACGAGCAGAGACTACAAGAGCATGAACACATCAGTGTAAACAGATATCCTCTAAATGTATGTTTCACATATGTGTGGGAAATATACACCAGTGTCGACTCAAATCAGACTGTACCTTCCTCAGGGTGAGGATGCGTTTCTTAGCTCCAACCACACATCCTTTCACCATGATAAAGTCATTATTTACTTCACCATAGCGAGGGAACCCTCCCTGCAGGGACAAAACAGAGAAAGAGTAAAGAATACATAATAACATGATAACATATGATCATGATAACACCTTCATACTTTTCAAGTATGATAAAAGATCTAATCAAATTTGTCACACGCATAATTCCATCAGTAATAGACAATAAGGCATTATAAGGGTATCACATATCCCTCAATGTGTGGTACAAATGGAATAAATACATTATAATCATACACTTCTTACAACCTGTAACCAGAAATTATAAGTATTTTTGCATATCACAGAAAGATGGGAGTACCAAGGGAGTAATGGTCTTCTGGCTGACGTCATAGTTAGTGGAGGCATTGTTTCGGATCACTTTTCCATCTTGGATGTGGACACCCTTACCAATACGGTAGATCTGGGATATAGGATAGGACAGGATCAGCTCCAGCATCGATACATAGAACATGTTAAAACACAATGACACACTAATGATAATATAATGGGAAGATTTGTCATTTGTTGAAATAATATCACAAAATAAAGCTGAGTGGGTGAGATCAGCTCACCTTCTTGTTGATCTCAGTACGGTGGTGATAACCCTTCTGACCAGCACGAGCTATAGTGAATCCCACTCGAGACGGATGCCAAGCTCCAATACAGGCCACCTTCCTCAGACCCTTGTGAGTCTTCCTGGGGAGCTTCTTTGTGTGCCACCGGCTTGTCACACCTGCCAACCAAAAGAGCAGACTGACTGATTAACTGAGTGTATTTCAGGGAGTATACAGAATGCAACATTAGCAGCATGTTTCCAACCTTTAAAACCATGGCCCTTTGTGACACCGATGACGTCAATCATCTCGTCCTGGTAGAAGACGGCAGAGACGGGCACGGCTTTCTCCAGACGCTCTTTCGCCCAGTCGACTTTGTCTGAGATGGTTCCTCCGTTTAACTGCACCTCCGCGATATGGGCCTTCTTCTGCTTTATGGGAAGCAATCGCATCTAAAGGAGGAAAAAAAAGAGTCATTCTTTTGTGCTATGTCAAAAAACCTTCCTTGTTTTTCAGGAAAACATATCAGCTCTTAAGTATACTTATTGCAGCTGTCCCCATCCTCAACATAGATAAATAAATAAATAAATAAATAAATAAATAAATAAATAAATAAGTCATCAGAGCTCAGGTTCAGTTTTCACGTCTGATCAGTTTGATACTTTTTTCTCATATTCATCTGCTGAAGGATGTTTCTCTGTGCTCACCGAAAATAACCTGATTTTAAAGAGGTGGACCTACCAGCAGAATTTATCACATCATAAAAATACTGCCGCCTATCATGATCTAGTATGAAACTTTACAAGTGTGAAGTGAAAATCCAGAAGCTATCAGTGTATAAAGGTTGAAACGGACATTTGTAGAAGCAGGAATCACCTTGTGCCAGACATGCTCCAATAAGAATGAAGGTGGAGAGTATGTTTTAATAGGTCTTATTAAGGTTACTGAACATTTCTGTGAATTATTCAACGTCGAGTAGTTTTAATTACAATAACATGATTGAAAGTGGCTTCAACTTATTCCTAAGGCTAAGTAAAAGGCTTACACAGAGAAACCCTGAGTATAGCAGCACTGGTCAGAGTCATTTTGGCTGATCTTCATATTGTTTACTGAGTAGCAGAGTAAAGGTTTTCCTTTGGCAGGGCTTCCATGAGCAGTCAGCTTCTGCTGGGAGAATTATTTTTAAACTGGCATTTGAAACGGCACCGTTCAGTGCTGTCTGCAGACAAAGCGTCACGATCAGGGTTGTGTAGCTCCTACTAGGAAAGAGGTGGCTTTCTTTTTTTTTTCTTTGTTTTTTGCATGTCAGATGTATATTAGAATTAGAATTAGAATTAGAATATCCTTTATTGTCATTGCACACTTGTTACAAAGAAATTTCGCAGGACCCCCCCCCCCCATAGTGCAATACAAGATAAAATACAATAAATAAATATATAAATAAATTATAAAAGTATAAAAATACTAAAAAACTCAGTTGGATCGCTAGTATTAGAATACCCAGTGGAATATTAGAAACAGAATGATATGCTGCTAAAAACCAAATTGCACAGTTTTAAGTGGTTTTGATGTGTGATTTTTGTGTCAAAAAATTAGATTATAAAAAGTAAGTCACTCTTGATATTAAGACTAGGCTATCATGCCCACCTGGGAGTGAACGATAACTCTGATGACTGAACAGTATTTCTTCATCATAGCAAAATCCTTGTCGAGCTGTTTCTTTCCTGTCTCATCCTGCCACTTCTTACTGTATTTGGTGAAGGCCTTCTTCTTACTTTTATACCTGAAACATAGAAAGTATTTTATATTAAAGCCAGTAGTATCTTTCATAAGTGTATTATATTAAAGACATCAGTTATTGGTAAAACAAGTATATGTTCAAGAGGATTAATTATCACACAAGCTCGCACCAGTTTTTGTAAAATCTGCGCTTGCACTCATCGCTGATATGTTCAGCAAAGATGGTCTTGAGAGAACGAAGGCCACGGACTGTGTTAACGTATCCTACAACCCCGACCACGATGACCGGAGGAGTGTCGATGATGGTGACCGCCTCCACCTCCTCTCGCTTTGCTTGCTCTGAGGGGAAAAAAATTTTATTGTTTAAATGTACACAAGAGCAATTTGAAGAAATGTGTCAAAGGATAGATATGAGTTATTATATTTAGGTACTCTTTTCCAACCATATACTAGAAGTGAGTGGATATAACACTTATTTGACTTTTCTATTAAAAGAATCACCTTTTTCTTAACACTCTGATAATATGATAATGTAGTAAAGCTACATTTTTCCTCAGTCCTCCTATGCATTCATGATACATAATGTCCTTTTGTACATACTGAGGCCTGTACGGTGCACCTCTCTGAGGGTGTGAGTCATGCCAGCCTTGTATCCCAGAAAGGCAGTGAGGTGGACAGGTTGGCTGGGATCATCTTTGGGCCATGAACGAATCTTGCCCCTATGTTTCCTACTACGTTTGCGGGGCAGGAACCCCATGTGTCCATGGCGTGGTGCATGGAATTTACGATGAGACTGGAGAAGACATCGGTTGTCAGTATGCTGGCACACACTGTTTCCTTGATCTACATGACTATCACATTGTGGATATAATGGCACAGTAGCCGCAGTAGTATGTCACAAAGAAAAATGAATCACTTTATACATTCAGAAATGTCTGAAACTCTTCATATCCCACACTTGGCCTGATATAGAAAGTATCTCCATCTTCTTAGACACCCCAAAATGTTTATATTAAAGTAATACATACAGTAAAGAGGATTTTATCTTAAGACCGAGAAATGTACTGTCTGTTTTCATTTATACGTGTCACACTTCATTTGATTCACAGATAAAAACTTGGCTAAATAGACATGCACCTCAATAAAGCTAGTCACCATGTCAGTATTCCACGTGGTCGTCTCAGTAACAGCCATTACAAGTTGAGTATTAAGTGTGTTTTTATCTACCTTTATATAACATCAAACAAGCTGATGAATAACCTACAAATACAGTACATACATGACAGACAAAGACAGGCACACGGACAAATTATGGCAGAAAAAAACCCAAATCACAAGGAGCACTGACCATGACTGCACACTGCCCAGGCGAGGGATAAAAAGAGAGAAGGACCAGCGCTGGGGTAATGGTCATGCATAAGATGGTACACAGTGTAAGAGCTCTAATTTGGTGTTTGGCCCAGATGAGGAGACGTATTCGCTTTCAAATAAGGTAATCTCTGCCAAGCCCTGACAGGACAAGATAGGAGGAGGGAAGAGGGGGCACTAAGGATTCAAGGTAGAGACAAGGCCCAGTGGACAGAAAACATATAACCAAGAAAGGAGGCAGAAAGGATGAATAAAGTTATCACTGTCATGTGGCCAAACTTATCTGCCTGACTGATGTACTCCCCTTTCTGCCTCTTCCACAGTGAATTTATTGCATTTATGTATTGATTTGGCATGCATCTATGGGGTTTTATGTTGACAAAACTTTTTAATATCAACTTTAATAGTAAGGATTAATAGATTTGTATATTCCACCAATTGACTGACCTGCTTAGTATCGTGCTCAGGTGCTGGGACAAGCATATTTGTGAGTCCTGCATGTCATATCTGCAGTATCAAGTTTTAGATCCTGTGGCTAAATATCTTTGCCAATTAAATATTAGTTTACATTTACAGGAGATTAATACACGTTTGATGTTTTAAATGCTCATTGAAACCTAACATCAAAACATTCTGGATATCTTTCCCACTGACCACTAGTGGCTGCACACATTTGTTATGCTGGCTAAGAGTGATTTAAGGTTACATGGTTCTAAGTTATTATAACCAACTCTCCATCACCACCTACTGGAGTTTTAAGGTGAAACAGTTTGACCTGTAAACTTTTACCTTCGACCCTTAGTTAAATATAAAATAATTCTTCTACATACGAAAAGCGTTCAATCACATAATATTTGCATTTAACTGTGAAAAAATAAACACAGACAACATTTCTGGAATAAAAAGTTTGATTTGTTGACCTCTAAATCGCCATTGTGCTGTGTGTGTTGCGCATGCGCCACCTCGAAAGGAGAGCTGTCGAGGTCGAATTGTAGGATTTCTTCGTTTTCGGACAAAATAAGGCAAAATGCCTTCAGATTTTGACAAAGGGGCTTACCCAGAGCCTCCTCGGAAGACCCCGGCTCCGAACAAGGAATCAGGACTGCCAGACCCAGCCCAGATTTTGTCTAAACTCTTTTATTACTCTGTGGATCTGCCTGTCACCACATTTAGAGGTAAGCTAGGTTAAGCTAACTGGCTAAGCTAACACAACAACACAGACATGAGCTAAATTAAAGAAGCACCATGGGCACATAGTAGAAATGTTTTTATATTTTAATGATGGTATTGCTCCCTTACTGAATATCACACGGACTCAATCACAAGATTGTGGCGAAAAACTGTAGGGCTGGCTTGTGTGCACGTTTAGCAGCAATGTACAGTTAAAGTTGGCTAGCGTTGTCATTCGTAGACACAGCGGCCAAATTACAAACCACATGCATTCAACCTGCTTTAAATTGGGTTATAAACTGTTTAATTTCATTTTTTTAGATGCGGTAGACAGCATACGGTCAAAAAACAGGTCCGTCTATTACCACCAGAAGTTCCGCCGTGTCCCCGACCTGACGGATTGCCAGGAGGGGGATTACGTCTGCTACTATGAGGCTGAGATGCAATGGAGGAGAGACCAGTAAGTGGATCGACCAGGGAATGGATTGCATTAAATAATATGTGGACATTATGGTTAACATGATGATGTGTAGGCAACAAATAGAAAAGCATTAGATGGTCTTGAAGTGGCTAGTAAAATATCATACAAACAAATGAAATGACCTCAGGCTCTTAGACCTCCAGGGGCCCAAGAGTTCATTATTCATAATTGGATTAATTGTTAGTTAGTTAGTTTAATTTTTATTTCGTGCACATAAAATCATCAGATAACGCAGAACAATCCAACATGGACAAACGCTCGAAAAGGAGTGGGAAGAAGTGTAACTTATAAACTCCCACCCCCTTTTTACAAATTTATAAGTAAATTGATTCAGGTTCCTTTGCTTAACTGCAAAATATATTAGGATATTCACTGATTCATTCATTCATCCCTTCTCAGAATGTATTGAAGT
>JAPQRQ010000027.1:13819398-13835904 GCA_037367365.1 Apogon talboti | reverse complement strand
TTCCTTTGCTTAACTGCAAAATATATTAGGATATTCACTGATTCATTCATTCATCCCTTCTCAGAATGTATTGAAGTAGTTGACTCATTAATGGGATGAACAATGTTACCTAATAATAAGCAGACAATTACCACTGTTCTATCAGATGAAAAAAAAAAAATTAATTTGAAGAATGTAAAACATAAGACGTGGACTGGCTCAATTTGCCGTGTGTGTTTCCAACTCTATAAAAATAAATCTCATCATTCAATTCATCGGCTAAAATAACATGAAATTAAGGTTAAATAAGGTTTTCTGAATGCTTTTCCAGGTTGCAGACGAACAGTGAATAGAACTGAATTTATTGCGATCAGTAAACATAGCTGACGCCTTCAATGTAAAGCAAAAGGAGTACTTTTAAATTCCGAGAACAATATAAAGACACAGTAGTTTGGGCACTGTGATGAGGAAAGACTTCCTCCACAGTTGAAATAATGCACTTGTGCTGTAATGGAGGCCAGTCCTTATAACCCAGTTATCCCAGTATAACCCAGTTAAAGAAGTGTCCTTAGACAAGAGTAGAGGTTATTGCAGCAGTGTGTAAACATGTTGTTTTCACTTCTCAGTAAAGTGGACCACGAAATTGTGAAGGTGATTCAGGAGCGTATGAGGGCCTGTCAGCAGAGAGAAGGCTCCAGTTACGAGCAGAACTGTGCCAAAGAAATACAGCAGTTCAACGAGGTGACCCGGAACTTCCAGTCCCGCTGTAAGTACTTTGCCACTTCTCAAATGACCTTGTCAGATTAAGTGGATCTAATGAAGATCTACTTAGATTTTTGTGCAAATGTTAATATATCTTAGTGTTTCGCACTTCTATCATATTTGGTCTTGACAGGTATTTCTGTAAAGTGTTAAGGATTAAATAATGATAAATTGTTTGTGTAGACATTGATACATCTTGTCATTTTACTGTATCTAATTTCAAGTGTTTGTTGCATTCCAGATGCTGACCTGGGAGCCTATGCCAGTGGAAGAAAATGTCTAATGAAGCAGAAAGAAAGAATGATGGCAGCTCAGGCCCAGAATGCTTAAGAACAATGCTATCCTTAACTCTGTCCTGTGTAATAATTGTAAAATAAAAAGGTATCTGTTAACATGCGTCTGTTTATAGTACCCACCACATTGTTCTGACAGCATTATCTGCAACAGTACAAGGCTGCTTTCAGGTACACATTTGAATTGGTTTTCCATATTCACTTGTGCCATGGCCACACTTTGATGCTTCCCATGGTAACATGTCACCTTAAAAACATCACCCAAGTCATGTTTTGACAAATGATCTTTTGCCAAAATCAAATACTAAAGTCTGATTAAGTTAGTTTTCCTGAAAGGTTTCATTTTAGGAAAGTGACATTTGTCAGCTTTATTTTTCTGGCTCACCATGAGTATTAGTGGCAATTGCCTTTATAGCACAGTCTCAATTAGTATTTCTCCTCACATGAGGCACTTAGAAATGGTTAGACTGAAATTAAATTTAAAAAACACTCCATTAAAGATGTTTATGAAATCTAGCTAATATTTGTGTTAAATTTGACCTGTGATAGGACTGGATGCAAATAGTAAGTGCCATTTACTTTTTTTTTTTTTTTTTTAAACACCAGACTCAATTTAACTCGCCAGTTCTAAACACAATCTGATACCATTTTAAGCAGATAACCATTGACTCCACGTGCCACCCTGAGGTACTTCATTCCCCATTTAACCTTTGGTTTGTTCCTGCTAATGTGACTCCCCTGGTCCCATTAAAAGATTGTTTAGCTCCACTGTAACTCAGCTACATGTCAAGAAATCTTTGATACATTTCTTTACTACGAAGTTGTAGCAGACAATACACATTAGATTGTGTTTCAGAATGTTTATTCAACAATTCCGCTGTACAAAAAGTTTTAAGAGGTTGTGGCTACAGCAGCCTGTCCCCTCTGCGCAGACACCCTGGTGTGAGTCTTGGCCAGATGGTCAGTGAACTCCTGGAATAAGAAGAGGGGATTTAAGTGTTAATGCATCACTTTGCATGGTTCAAATAGTCACAGTAATCAATTGGTGTATGGAATACCAACCTGGTAGGGAGACTTTGTGAAGACTGTCTCTTTCCAGAGGTCAGGGGTCAGGTAGCTGTAAGTCTTGGAGATGGCGTCAAAGGTCGCCTTGGCTGAGGAGGAAACAAAAACACTGAGTGAAAACTGAAGATGTGGCAGAGTTTTATTTAACAGTACTATTAGAAAGGCAAAATGTTGAGCACAGACAGGGGAACAGAGGAGACTACCACACAAGTCTTTCTGCCGTGCATTATAGTACTCTTTAATTTCTCTCCTGATAACGACAACTACACCACAGCAGAGGTGAAGCTGAGCAGAGCAAGGAGAGAAAAGCAATACAACAAACAAAGACTTACCGAAGTTGCCGAGGGTGGCAGTGCAGCCCCTGGCAGAGGTGTAGCAATCGTCAATACCAGCCATCATGAGCAGCTTCTTGGGCACAGGGGCAGACACAATGCCAGTACCACGGGGGGCAGGGATGAGACGCACCAGGACAGAGCCGCAGCGTCCGGTCACCTTGCAGGGTACGGTGTGGGGTTTACCGATTTTGTTACCCCAGTAACCTCTCCTGACTGGGACGATGGACAGCTTGGCAAGGATGATGGCTCCACGGATGGCTGTGGCCACCTCCTTGGAGCACTTCACCCCCAGACCCACATGGCCATTGTAGTCACCAATGGCAACAAAGGCCTGTAAACAAAATCAGACAATGTTTAAAACTAGAGCTGGATAATTAATTAACTACAAGTCTATAATCAAAGTAGCTGTTCAACCTCACCTTGAACCTGGTGCGCTGACCAGCCCTGGTCTGCTTCTGCACAGGCATGATCTTGAGAACCTCATCTTTCAAACCAGAACCCAGGAAGAAGTCGATGATCTCAGACTCCTATGATGAAACAGAACTGAATGTTAGACCACTGGATCATAAAAGGGAAGACCCCTTAGGGTCATCACAAATGCAAGTCAAAACCCATCTCTCATTAATTTCAGCAAGATAGAGAGCCACCCTATGTGACCTTGTACAGATCTTATCTCATACACTTGAAAGCATAGGATGAAGCCTTTAGACAATGTTAACTCTACCTTGAAAACAGAATTTAAAAAAGATTCAAGTCTTAAAGCATTTTAAGAACAAGGCTCAAGTATTCTTACTTGAGCTAGCGAGAACCCTCTAAAATTGTCCCATTATCTTGTAATTATTCACAACTTTGCCAACATTTTGAAGAATGATAGAAGTATAATCCAACTGCTCACCTTGATGGGCAGAGAGTACAGGTAGATCTCCTCCAGGGACTTGATCTTCATGTCCTTAACCAGACGGCCCAGCTTGGTGACTGGAACCCACTGAAAGAAACAGCATCTCCATTAGACACTTATCCAATCTAGTCTAAAAAAAACAAATATAATTTCTAATCACGTGTTGTCTTTTCGTTAATATATCCACTATGGGGTTTGAACTCACTTCCTTGTCCTCGGACTTGCCACCCCGAGCACCGCGACCCCTGCCACGGCCTCTGCCGCGTCCACGGCCCCGGCCGCGGCCACCAGCGCCAAAACCTCCGCGAAAACCTCCTCTACCACCGGCGTCGTCCGCCATTTGCTGTGGGGGAACAAAATATTATATTCTTCTAGTCACCGAAACAAGGCTTTAATATTCAAATACACGTAAGAACATTTCATTTAACAAAGCACGAGAGTCGCCGCCATATTCAGAGCTGAGGATGTCCCTCATCGCTCACATTCAGAAATAACCCACATTCTACTTCACTGTTCCTGCTAATAATTGTGTGACCTGAAATAACACATCGACATATACATTTCAAAGTTAATTCGGTGCTTTTGGTTATCTGATGCCTTAGATAAAACAGGGATTACACTCAGAGAATGAGGCAATGACATCCACTTACGTGATCGTTATTACAGGAAGAAGGCCCGAGAGAAGTTCCGCCGGAATTTATAAGTAGCAGCTATCGCGATATTTCGTCTCTGAAGAATTTTATCTACTACTGCCTCTACTGGTAAACTTTATAACTCACCTACAGAGACAGTTGAGTGTACTTCTGGGTCAAACTGGACTACAGTTGTTGATATTTTTTCATATCGTTGATAGTGTTATGTATTTATCTATATGTATTTATCTTTATTTATATCATCTTCATACACGTTGCAGGTACCCATACTATTAGACATTCCACTGACATAAATACTTTGAATTATTATAAAGATTAAAAAATAGATATACACATGACTGTCCTTCTAAATTGTTTGTATGGTTGCCATTTTGACAACAGACCAGGACACTCTAAACATTATTAAGCCCCCTTAAGAAGTAATCAGTCTCCACTTATGCCTTAAATAAAGTTCAGCAACAGCTAAGAGATTAGTGTAATGTTGAGCTTTATTTAAAAAATACATCAGCATAAAATTGTTACAGATTCACTCATTTTAATCATATGTCTATCTATGTTTTCAAACACACCTTCAAATAAATTAACACATGAAACATTTACACACAGCACCAGCCTAACAGCAACCATAAATTACTCTCTTAACAGTTACTGCTGCTACTTGGAGTCCCACTGGAACTGCCGCTACTCTCTCCAAGATCCTCCTCCTCCACCTCATGGAGGTCGTCCATCACCTCCAGGCTCTCACAGATCAGCCCTATCTGCCTCTTCATGTGGGCCATGGTGCTCTGCATCCTCCTCATCTTCCTCTGCAGAGCGGTGGCGATAGCTCTGTGGTTCCTCTGCCTGGCTTCATACTCCTGCCTCAGTTGCTTGTAGCAGTTGTGTTGAGCCTGTGTGCGGTGGGAGAGTATTGTACCACAGCCCATGTGGCAGGGCTGACGCCAGTGTTCACAATGGCGCGCATGAGTGTCCAGGTCCCTGCGGAGGAGCTGCGCCCGGCAACCCTGATAAGGACAGGGTATAAGCTCATAGAGACAGCTCATACTGTGGCAATACTGCTCTGAGAGTGGGAAGGTCTCTGCACAACCACGGATCTCATTCTTACACTGTGAGAGGCCAGATAGAACAAAATACACAGTAATCATTAGCCGTGATCAGGAATTTAGGGCAAGCAAAATATGAAAACAACATGAACTGACAACACAACATGTACAAGATGTGACACAAACATTAGATAAGAAGTGCATAGTAGAGAGGCATCAGCATATTCCACTTACAACCAAGAGCAGATTAAACTGATGCCATATTGGGAAATATAAAATGTACATTAGTTGCTTTATTATTCAAACAGCACTGAAAAAACAGTTGTAATAAGACAATAAATATATGCTGAAACCTACTGAAAATTAAAGTAATGACTAAACTTCTGTTAAATTAATTGTTAAATTAATCAATAATGAAAATGTCCTACCTTAATTTTCATGCGTCCTATAGATTTACTCAGTTTGAACATAACAAAGATCAAGCTCGGGTTAACAGGCTTTCGGCAGCAGGGGCAGGTCTCCTGCCTGGAAGAAAAATAACTATTAGTCCAACCCTTTTTACACAACAATAACTATGCAAACAGTAAGAATAATGTAATCCAATACAGGTTTTAGTTTTTTTATTTCATCTATTGTTTACAGTACCTCTTCAGCCACTGTAAGATGCATTTCTTACAGAAGATGTGGTGGCATGCTGCTCTAACTGGACACCTGAGGACCCCTTGGCAAATGGTGCAGATCAGGTCATAGTCTGGAGTGTCCACAAACAGCTCCACATCATAGCCCCCACTCTGTGATGACACCTCTGGGTCCGCCTGGATGCACCCAATACGCAGATATATTGTGAGTTTGTCATCAGAATATTGTTCAATTCAGGGAGATATTGAAGACAACACCTGCTGCTGGACATGAACAGTATGATAAACGAGAGTTATCACTTTACTGTTCTGCACAACCAGTGAACAGTGTTTCAAACACAAAGGGCAACGCTCACAAAACAGAATTGTTCTGGAAAGTCATATGACCAATCACATGATTAAAAAAACAGGCACGGTTCATGTACCCAATCTACAGAAATATTTTTACGTCAAAAAATGTAACATTACTAAATTCTAAAGCAATAAAACACATTCGGCTGAGATTCAGTTATATCGGAAATAAATTAAACATTGCCAGGAGTAAAAGCAAAACAAGATATATACAGGCTAGAAGGCTATAATTCAAAGCGCAAGCAAATTTACATCAACAAAATTACTAAAAATTTTAGGTATTCCGAAAATGAAAAAATGATGTAGGCCTATTTTTTAATTGACATGGGGCCTCAACTACTTAGAAAAACAAACATCAAAATCCACATCAAATAAATAAATAATTACAGAAGATGCTCTCGACTTACCATGACAATCTTCTTTTCTCACCGTGTTTCCATTCCATGCGCTGCTTTACTCCATATCGGTCCACTCACATGTCACACACTAAACACACACCCGTGTTATCAATGCAACACACATGAACATTCCTGACAAAACATGAAGGTGTGACCCTGTGTGTGTGTGTGACAAATGAAAACAGTAAATTATATAAATGAAAGGGAGATAATGGTGCGCCCTTTCCCTGCTGTTCTAGCACCAAAGCTGCTTCCACACGTCAAACAGCGATGTTTTACATGAATAGCTCCGACAGCATCTATTGTTTTGAGCCACAGTTAGGAAATGTAGCTGATAAAGTTCACGAACAGACTCCTGTATTCGCTACATATTGCTAATCTCATTTCTAAAGTGAAACAAAGTCATTTGTATGGCTTAAAATGCGAGATACTATCTACTTAAATGTTTATACTGAATAAAGCAGGATCATACAGTGACAACATACTGACCAATCAAAACCCTGTGTGCTCAGATGACGCATAATGCGTGCGACGACGGTATCAACATGCGGGATGGATGTATTGACTGTAGCCAACGTGTGAAGTGACAAAAAGTAATTTACATCACATTAGCCGCCAAATATATGTGTTTTGGCATATGAGTTTTGAAATATGGCGAATACCAACCTCCAGTTCAAAACTAAGTAAGTATCACGCGTAGTAAGTTAATCATAACGCAAATCATAGGTGCTGATGCTAATGCTAAATGCCTAAAGTGCCATCAAAATACCGATAACTCACATGTATATCTGTTTACAGTTTTGCAGTTTCTAGCAAGATCGAGCCTTTTTACAAAGGAGGAAAAGTGCAGGTGAGTTATCTACCTTTAAGTGCAAATCGTATCTCCGTTCCTGAGTTTACTGGACCAGCCTGAGATTTCTTTTAACCTAATTTCTTATTTTTAAGGTCAGCAAAGATGAACAGTACATCTTCTGCACTTGTGGAACTCGTGTCAATGTTTTGGAGATCAGCACAGGGAAGATTGTCCACAGCATCGAGCATGTGAGTTAAGATTTAACCATTTACATAGCTTACAATCCAGGGTACTATTTTTTTTTTTGCCTTGGATGCAAATGATCAGATACTTTATGTACAAGTCAACTTCACATTTATATTTCTTCAGATATTATGCATATATCATCTTTGTAGGGATTCAGGAAAGTCGGGATTATAGTGTTTTTGAGCTCTTGAATAGGCTGAGATTCTTTTTTCAAGATTGCACATATTTGGTTTTGTAGGATGATCAAGAAGACATCACATCATTTGCACTCAGCTGTGATGATGAGGTAAGCAACACATGCACCACCTATGATTACAACTGTACATCTTCATAATATAATCTGTAAATACATATACTCTAGTCAATATAAGAGAATAGGAGTGTTCAGTACTTGTTTGCTCTGTGTCCCATCACAGTTTCTGGTCACAGCCAGTAGGGCTCTGCTGCTGAAGCAGTGGGACTGGAGGCAAGCTCAATGTACTCGCTCCTGGAAAGCCATTCACATGGTCCCGGTAGCCAGTATGACCTTTGACTCCACATCCACTCTCCTCGCCACAGGTCAGCTTGGACTGATAATGGCCATTTGTGTCATTTTTTTTGTCTGATATCTATAATACATGTCATTATGTTTTAGACTGACAGTCACTCTCCTTGTTGTCTTGTAGGAGGCTGTGACAGCACTATTAAGATCTGGGATGTGGTGAAACAGTACTGCACACACAACCTCAAAGGATCGTCAGGTGTTGTACAGTAAGTCAGCACAGATTTTTTTTTTTTCCAGAATCATGTTTGAAACTATTCTTAATGTTTTACCAGTGCTTACTCAAGGTTTTTACTAATGAAAGCTAATACAATCATGATAATATGGTGTGAAAAAACATCACTGTGGTATAAAAATTTAAATGAGACTTTCTAAAAGAAAAACAGAAAAAGATCACTTGAAACTGCTTTTGTTGAGAGAAAATGTTTCAGTCGCTTCATTTTCCACATGAGTTGGAGTAAAACACAATTACACGCTGACACTCTTCATGGTTGTCTTTTGTGGATTGTTGTTCATCGGTCCTCATTCAAGAAATCTTTTTAAAAGCATAGTGTTATTTTGACTTTTGCTTACATTTTTTAATCTTAAATCTTAAAGATACATTGAAAACCTCCAGATTTAAAGAACGCTGGTGACATTGTGATTAAAAAAAAACAAAAAAAAACAAAACAACTAAATCCTTGCATTTATGCAGCCTCGTAGAGTTCCACCCAGATATCAACCGGCTGCAGCTTTTCTCCTCCTCTTTGGACTGTGGCATTCGGCTGTGGGACCTGCGCTCCAGTGAGTGTATTTGTGTCCTGCAGAGCCACTACAGCACTGTGACCTCTCTCAGTTTCAGCGCTGACGGTGACACCATGGTCAGGTACTGTGCATGCTTTACCTTAAGTCAAAATAAAGTCAGTTTTGATGTTTTGGAGCTACTATTGCAGTCTGTTATTTAACTCCAATTCTGTGCTGATCCTTGCTTATAGCTCTGGCAGAGACAAGATCTGCACAGTGTGGGACCTGCAGACCCGGAAACCCCAGAGAACTGTACCCGTATACGAGGTAAAGATACTTGTCCTAGGCTAACAGATGCTGATGCATACTGATTAATTTTCTGGATGGTCCCAGCTATCAAGACTGAGTGAAGGTGTTTGTTTAGTCTTATTTCAATAATCCATATTACTGCAGTTGCCTCTGTTAATTTCTGTTTTTGTCTCCAGGCTGTGGAAGGGGTTGTACTGCTGCCTGAGAATAAGGACTTTTCTGAGATTGAAGTAAAGAGCAAGGACTTACATTTCATCACAGCTGGAAGCAAAGGTTGGGGCTGTTACCATGAATAAGTCCATAGTTTTTGTAGCAGTTCTTCATATATTTTATGGCCCTGTGCAGACCTGATCTTAACATCCATCCTATCAAATCCAATCACAACCTTTTAATACATTGTCTAAACATACTGAGGACACATTTCAGAATGCAATCCTCTCCAATGATAAGATGCATTTGGAGGTGGTTTGGGACACACATGCAGTATGAACAGGTGTGTGTCCCGGACACGCCGATGTGCTTTGTGTAGCGCACCAGTGGCAACATGTTTTAGAAATCTGAAATGATCAAAAACACTAGAGGAACTAGAATATTCACAGGTTGTACAATCCATCTGAAATTTATCAAAGATTCAATCATCACCGTGGCACAAAAAATGCAAGAGATCAAATAAAATCCAATAGAATAGCGAATATTGTCATTTCAATAGTAAGGGTTTAGCGATTAATTCATGGAATAAGTCGGGTACGATCAGACGTTTTACAATCAGGAGACACCTTGAGACTCATTTTAAAGCCTAGTGTGAACAGATACTCTGTGAGATGTCTGCTTGTGTTTGGCTGCATCAGAATTAATGTTATTTCAGGGTCTGAGCAGTTTCTCTATGTCCCAGTCACTCAGCTCTTGTCCCTTTGTCCTCATAGGTGTGTTGAGAGTATGGGAGGCCAGCACCGCACGCTGCGTCTACACCCAGACTCTCCCCTCCACTCTCAGCCCTGTTTCTGATGAGGGAGAAGACCAGGACGACAATCCCCACAGTCTGACGTACCTACTCCACCTGCCGGCGTCCTCCAGATTGGCCACAGTTACAGCTGAACACAATATACTGCTCTACCAACTGCCTGCTCTCGCCACACAACAGCAGGTTTGGACACATTTACTGATATTTATTATTTAGAAATGAATTATCATTAACACTGTTCCTCCTCTCTCTCACTTATGTGGCAGTTTGTCGGTTACAGTGATGAAGTGCTGGATGTGAAGTTCTTGGGAAAAAGCGACAGTCACATTGTGGTTGCCACCAACAGCTGTCAGCTCAAGGTGTTTGAGCTGCAGACAAACAGCTGCCAGATCCTCTATGGACACACAGGTCAGTCACCAGCAGGGGGCAGCACATGCATATGAAGAAATACACATCAGTATGTTTTACCTTTGCATCCATAGAGAGGCATTTCGATTTTTACGCAGCAATTTTGCAAGCAAATTTGAATCTTTTGTTTCCTTCTCTCTTTATTCTATTTTCTCCAGTTTTTCACTTTTTTTTTTATACTAAACATTGTAACCGCTGTAAATGAAACATTCATTCTGTCATGACATTTACTGTAGCCTCTTAAAACTGCAGTGACATTCTAATGACTTCAAAAACATGGGTCTATGGGTAATTATGGTGAAAGAGATCACTCCAAATCCCAGACCTGAATCCCCCTGAAAATGTCAGGTTTGTGATCAAGAGGAAAATCAACACAGCTGTGAAGCATCTTTCATCAGTGTGATGAGTGGAGCCCATGCTGAGACACAGGAAAGCTGAGGCTGAAGTGCAGGGTTATCACAGCAAATATTTATTTCCAGTGTCTTCTGGGTTAAAACATAAATTTTTGGTGGTTGTTCAGAAATGAATATGCCCTTCTTTACCTGAACCTGTTTGAAAACACAATATTTTTGTCACTTGCAAATAACTGGTCTAGTTTTTTCTTGGAATTTGAGAGAAATTTCACAAGTTTCTAGAACAAACAAAAATGTTAAATTTTACTGAACGCATACGTATATATCAAACCACCACTCAATAATTTTAATTTTGTCCTGACCCTGTTGCTGAGGTGTTGGTTCTCAGTGGCATTTGACATTTAAAAACAGTCATTCATCAGTCATGAGTGGATTATTGAAAATGAAACCTGTCATCAGAAGAATCACAATTGAAAGTTTCAGGTCTCAGATAATCACGCTGTCACACTTTATGAACTTCAATAAGTGTATTGTCGAGCTGGTTTCATAGGTATCTGTTTACCCTGTCTGATGCTTTCATTGGATTATCTTCCACAGATACTGTTCTCTCATTGGATGTGTTCAAGAAGGGCTCTCTGTTTGCAAGTTGTGCAAAGGTGAGCACCCAATTCTGCACTCCAAACAAGGAAAAGAACACAAATATAACCACATTGAACCACATTTAGGCATTTTGTCACATGCTGTCACAATCTGTTCATATGATCAAAAGGCGCAATAAAACCACATGTAGAAAGTAACATCTGAATGTTGTGTGTTTGTTTGTAGGACCGGTCAGTGCGTGTGTGGCAGATGGATGGAGATAGTGGTCAGGTGCACTGTGTGGCTCGTGGTTCAAGCCACACCAATGCTGTGGGCTCCATCACCTGCTCCAGGTAACACTTTACATGACCTGTGACCCTATGACTTCACCATACCCCTGATTTTTGTACAAATACAGTTATTCTGGAATAACTCCTTGTTTGATTGTGTCCAGGATGACAGCATCTTTCATAGTGTCAGGCAGTCAGGATTGCACTGTGAAGGTGTGGGATCTTCCTGCGGACTTGTCAACCACAGGGACAGATGTGTATGAACTGACTGTACGCGCCACTGAGAAAGCACATGATAAGGTAAATAAAAACAAAAAACAAATGCATACATTGTCCGGGGAATACTAAACACAGCTGTTATTTAGAAAGCACGCCTCCTAAAAGGCACATGTAGTAAACACATGTGCACACACTAGAAAGACTGTGGTAAAGCCACAGTGCATAACATGAAATCGAAGGTGCGTTCATAGATTTTCTGCCAGATATCACCCCAATAAGTAGACAATAATTCCAGTTGTTAAGACGGTATGTCCTCATCAGACTAGTTTCAAAAAGGCTTTTGTGTCTTCATTCAAAGTTGACAGCTTGGGCTTAAAACTATTGGTGCTTAAGACAATTCATCTCTTTTTTTTCCCAGAGTATCTGTTTTCCCACAGTGATCACATCATCCAGTTCAATAGTTTCTCTTTAATTTGAAGAAAATGACAAATTGGCCCATTGCGCTCTCACCATTCACACTGTGTCTGCATTCTTGTTGTCCTGTAAATTAGTCTTAATCTCACATACAGTCAACCACGCAGCTCTGTAAGATGATTTCTGTTTACCTTTCAGTGTAGTCGAGTTTCAAGCCTTCATTCTCTGTATCACAGCTGCTATCACAGTGACACTTTGATACTCTGAAGCCACACATGTTTACAATTCTTGTAACTGGGGTCATGTTTTTGTATCTGTGTGAAAGTTGCATGTAAACACAAAAAAGTTTCATAAGACTGTTGGCAAGAAAATGCCTCCATTTGCAATGGAATTTGTCTATCAGAAAGTGAGATGATGGACAGAGTATATATTTTCTTAAAATCACACATTAATGTATAATTTTTATTTGCTTATCTAGTTTTCAAAAAGACCAGAACTCAGGTTATTGTTGTAACAAGTAGGGATTTCAAATCAATGGGAATATCATCATGTTCACAGTGCTGACCTTGTAACTTGCTTACTTTCTGTTTCTCCATTTTCTGTTATTCTTTGTTGTGTCATTGCCTGGAAAAATCTGAGATTCTTTTCACTTTCTCTTTTCTGACTCACATTCACATAGATGTATGTCAGAGTTAGAGCTGTCTGACTGAGAAATGTTGATGGTTCTTAAAAGGAACTACAGGAAAACTCTATTAGTGGATGGCATGAAGTAAAATTTCTCCACATTGTCACTTCCTGCACTGCATAACCTCTGACCCATGATGTATGATATAGAAACTGACATTCTATCCGTCAGTTCTTGGTAACATTTTCTTTTGTCGAACATTTTTTTGGTAAGAAAATGTCATATCATATGTCACATATTATAATTATGTACACCTGCTTCCTTTTTACTCAAGGTGTATTGAATAACAATTGAGCGTCTGTCCGTCAAAGCTTGGTTACATAAGATTTTTTTTTGTTGTTGTCATGCCAAACATTTTATAATAATCTGACTTGGTGACAGAGTGGAACATGTTAGTCACAGCCAAGGGAGGTGACTGTGGTGGAAATGTAGTGATAGGATTTTAGAGAATTCCTTCCTATTTGATAAGGTAAAGAGCAATAGCCCTGCATCTTTTTTTCCTCATAGTCCTTTTCCATCCTTGTTTCTCAACTTTCCCTTTTTCTAGCGAATACCTAAAATCTTTTTAAACATTATCCCTTGTTTCCTCATTACCCCCCCTCTGCTTTCCTCCAGGATGTAAACAGTGTTGCAGTATCACCTAATGACAAACTGCTGGCTTCAGGCTCTCAGGACCGCACGGCCAAGCTGTGGTCTTTGGCAGGCCAAGGGAGCCTGAGCCTGCTCGGGGTGTTTCGGGGCCATCGTCGGGGCGTTTGGGCCGTCTGCTTCTCCCCTGTCGATCAGGTGCTGGCCACCTCGTCCGCAGACGGCACCACTAAGCTCTGGGGTCTGCAGGACCTCAGCTGCCTCAAGGTAGGATTAAAGCGTGCGCTCATCAAGAGAAATTATGGAAATTAGTTGTGTGTGTACAGATTGTGCCATGAATTTGCCATTTTCAGTGGATTTACACCTGAGTAATGATGCTTAATTAATTAATTAAAACGCTTCCGTCAGTCTGCCCCAGGGCAGCTGTTGCTACAAACGTAGTTTACCACCACCAGAGGGTGACTGTGAGAGTGAAAGAATAATGCATCAATAATGTAAAGCGCTTTGGGTGACTTGAAAAGCGCTATAGAAATCTAATGCATTATTATTACGTATTATTATTATTATTATTAAAAAATAGACTGTAATTTGACGGGTAGTTGCTAGCTGTGTGCTAATGATTGTTTTTTTTTTTTTAAAGACATTTGAGGGGCATGACGCATCAGTTTTGAAGGTCATCTTTGTGAGCCGAGGCACTCAGTTACTCACAAGGTAACCCACCTACCCACAACTGATCCCACATGAAAAGAAATAACAACACAGTGAAGTGACATACTTGCGTTCTTAACAGTCATGTGTGTTCATGTCTCTGTGGCTCCGTCTGCAGCGGCTCAGACGGTTTGGTAAAGCTGTGGACCATAAAAACCAACGAGTGTGTGAAGACCCTGGACGCCCACCAGGACAAAGTGTGGGGTCTCCACAACAGCCGCAAAGACGACAAGATGGTGACGGGGTCTGCAGACTCAAATATCACTGTGTGGGAAGTAAGTGGGCTGACTGACAGAAAACATGAGGATAAGTTTAAGAAGCATGGATTAGCTGTCACTCTAACAGCAACATGTATTGATGTTGGGGAAAAAAAATCTCCACTTGTGCATAAATTTCATGGTCAGTTGCCTCTCTTGGAAATAATTATTTAAACAAAACACAACGTTCACCATGTGTGCCTTAGCTGTATGTTTACTTTAGTTTTAGCTTGTTCTCAGTGTAAACAATGCTTTCTTTCTAATCCCCTCCATCAGGATGTGACAGAAGTGGAGCTGGCAGAGGAGCAGGCTAAGCAGGAGGATCAGATACTCAAGTATGTTACACACATTATCCTTTGCACAAAAAAATGATCAAATGTCACAGACTAGACGTCAGTAAGTCTCCTCCCCTACATACACACATGCCTGTTCGCACTGGTGGGCACACAGTCTGGACTGCTGTGTGTTTGGGGGTCGGAGATCTTGCAGGAATCACTGAACCACAGGCCTGACCTGCGTCTACATTTCCTCGTATTGCAACATCTTGTCTGTCTGACACCTGACAAATGCACAGATACTGTGTGACGTTAGAGTAGACATGAGGCCGGGACTGTGTGTGATTTGCTATTGTGGTTAGCAGGACTCGTTCATTTACTTTGACATCAGTGTTTGCTACAAATGTGGCGTTGTTAGGTCTCACCACATTTACAAAGACAAATGGTGGATGAAAAGGATGATAAAGGGCAAATTCAAAGTGTGTGTTGTAGCAAGAGAGTATTGTCCATCTTGAAAACATTAGTGTATTTTCATTTCACTTTACTTTGATAACAAGCTGTTGGTTTTTTTAAGAATTTGACTAGAAATGGGATGATTATCCAACAAAAACATTGACCTGGTTAAGGATAGAGATGTTTCAGATGTCCTTCAGTAAACATGACTGATTAACCTGTAAAATGATTCATATGGAGTACACTATGTACTATTTATTAAAGTACTGAAGAGCTTACACTGAGTAAGTGCATGTGTTTACGTGGTATAAACGTGTCTATTTAATGTGTGTGAAGGCAGCAGGAACTGTCCAACCTCCTCCATGAGAAAAAGTATTTGAAAGCCCTGGGTCTCGCCATCTCGCTGGACCAGCCTCACACTGTCCTGACCGTTATCAAAGGTATTTCATGCTGAAACTTTTACTTTACTTTAAATTTACATCTGATCAATTCACTCAGCATTTCCATTTCACGTTTGTGGTCATTTATTCTACAGGGTTTATTAATTGCAATACAATAAACCAACACATACTTTATCCTTTAACTTCACATCTTTCTAACAAACTATCATTTCATCAGTCTGTCATCTCTTTCCTCATGCACTGCTGCTCTCTTTTTGTAAGAACAGAGTCACTCCACCATTGAGACATACACACATAACTTCTGTCAAAAGACAGGTGTGTGAGTGAACAAAATCCACCTTTGTCCTGTTTCATGACAAAGGAAAACACCTGTGACTTTGCAAAACTATTGTGTTTCATTGTACTGTGGCAACACAAGAAAACAAAACCAAAAGTTTTATCATGGTGGTTGAAGTAAATGTTCTCATTTAACCAAAAATCGGCAACGTAACGTAGCATATTTTAACCATTTTGTGTGTGTTTCTACACATTTATTTCAGTAGTAGAAATGACCTGTTTGTAGTTTCAAATGTCGAATATCACTAACATGCAGTAATGCAAAGCGTGGACCAACACACTTGCAACCCAAGGAGTTCACATCAAACAATAGGCTGTTGAAGTACCCATATTTTTCACATTAAAGTGAAATCTATTATGCTTAGTCATGCTTACATGAAAATGCTTACCTTTTTGAGACTATCAGGATTAGAATATGCATTGTATTGAATAGTAAAGGCAGGCATGTGCCATGGGAGTGCACGGTTTTTGTAATCCTCCTCGTATTGGGAGTTTCAAAATGCAGGTGACTTAGCAATAATAACACTAGTTATATTTAGTTACATTTATGTC
>JAPQRQ010000027.1:13793632-13805954 GCA_037367365.1 Apogon talboti | reverse complement strand
AGCCTGATAACGACGTAATGGCGTCCAGGTGTGCTGGAAAAGGGAAGTATCTAAAACATGCAGGGACACCGGCCCTCGAGGACCAGGATTGCCCACCCCTGATTTACACTTTATCTCTTAAGAATGAATCACAGTCACAAAAAGAAAAAGTAATATTTTATTCTAACGACAACAGTGTATTTACATATACATATTTATAACATGAATTCATACAAGACAATAATCACACAGAGACACACAGTCCAAGTTTAAACAGTCATTAAGTATCTAGACCAGGGGTCACCAACTCCGGTCCTCGAGGACTACTATCTTGCATGTTTTAGATGTTTCCTTCTTCCAGCACATCTGACGAGTCATTATCAGGCTTCTGCAGAGCTTGATGATAGGCTTATCATTTGAATCAGGTGTGTTGGAAGAGGGATACGTCTAAAACATGCAGGATAGTAGCCCTCAAGGACCGTAGTCGGTGACTCCTGATCTAGACTATACAGAGAGGCAAGTAAAGCTTTAAAGTCACTTAGCTGAATCACTGCAAGTCATTGCAGTAATAACATGCACCGGAAACCTTTGTTCCCTATTTCACTGTTAGGAACTTGTAAAGCCAGCCTCTCCTGTGACCTGATTCCGTGGTCATGAGCATTGCGATGTTAAATAATGTGGCAATCTGGATGATACTGACTCATACATACTTAACTGCACTTGCCCAGTCATCCCTTTTAGATGTTTGTTTGTTTGTTTATTATTTATTTTGAACAGAAGAAAAGAAAAATCTTTTTTACGTACAAGGAACCAATAGCACACTTTCAAATCACACAAGTTGATAAATAAAAGTTATCTATACATTATGGAAATTTCCATGCACATTAATAATAACAAATTAAATATTGTTCAAAAAGCAGTGGGAAGAAGAAAACTTATATAATCCCACTCCCTCCTCTCTTCTATAGAACAGAACACATAGTACATGCTTCCTTAATAATAAATTAAATCTGTATGGAGTCTTAATTTGTAAATAACAGAAAACTGATGTCCACCACACTCAACAACCATCTGGTGGTAGTCAGCAACTACAATACAACACAACTCAACTCAACAGCAAATACATACCAACAATGGTTCAGCACAAAGTGTGTCCCTGGTTCAGTTTTGACTAAGTAAACCCTAATTTTACACAATAAGTAGGACCTTTTTAAAAGCTTATCACTCTGACAATGTAAATAATTACAACAGAGTGTCATACATCATCCTGCATTAACCATGACAGCAAAACTTATGCAATAACGTGGAATTTCCTCACACTCACACATATGGAGCTGGGTTTCAACATCTGTACAACAAAGACAAAAACCGGCTGGATTTAAAGACTCACATGACCTGAACCTGTGTGAGGATGGAGTGGTAGAATTACTGATTTATCATAAATATCTGCATCAATGTCATTTAGTTCCTTGTGTGTGATCTTTCTCTATATTCTTTATTAATTATAAAGTATTATATTAACTATTATATAGCATGAGCTTATGATCATGATATTTTCAGTATGAAATAGCTCAGTGGTACAAGTTGTGTCTTTTTACTTTGCACAATTACTTCATATAAATTGTTTTACTGACTTGGTTTAATGTATAATACAGGGTTATGTGTGCAGACACTAGCAAAACCAGGTGTTTATCAGATAGGACATCCAACATATATTGTGTTTTTCTTTATATTTAATACAAAAATAGTCATCAATTTGGTTGTTTACACTCTACAGAGCTGTAAAATTTTGCTCATTACAGCCAAGATGTAAAAAAAAAAAAAAAAGAAAAGACAATTAGCATCATTACCTGCAATGTGACTCATACACTAACTGTAAGTGTGTGAAGTGTGAGAAGGTAGCATTGTTAAAAATCGATAAGGAAGTTGCTGCTGACATCATTTTCCATGTTTCTTTCCTGTTGCAGATCATGTGAATGGTTTCCTTTTCCCTGCATTCAGCCTGAAGCTGCTGCAGCACGTACGCCAAACATATACCCAACATATCACCTACTGGCTGTCAGCCAAAATGGAGCAAAGGTTAACCCTTAGAATATAGTTAATTGTACAAAAACACATGAAAAAGTTTTCTCCTCCTGTATCTTTTTATATTAAAATGTCATGTGTGATATGAAAGGTTTATTATTTATCAAAACATCAAAAGTCAGTGGAGATCAGCTCTTATTGACCTGATAACAGGAATGAAGGTGAACTACGTTGAACTTTTGCTGGGTACAAGTTGCATCATGGATCGCTGCTTTTAGGTGATTTATTTACATATACCTAGACAGTTTCAGTCAAGAGGTCAGTCTGTAAACTTGACCTTCAGAAGAAAACATCCCTTTAAGATTTTTTTTTTTTAGGACTTTGTCATTCATCTACTAGGGAAGAGGACTGTTAGTAGTTGATTAGTGACATCTAGTGTTGACAGCTGTACTTTAACAGAGCTGATCAGAGCATGAACACAGATGTATCCATTGAAAGGGATAATGTCAGCTATTTATCCTAAGGAGTCTCAGGTCCACGAACATCTGTCCTGAGATGCTGCAGTTGAGTTGGTTTTAACCAGTGAACTATTGCGCTGAGGAAGTAGCATCAATAAAAGAGATGCATGACAGCTGGAAAAGGGATGAAAGGTGGTTCATTGTTTGGTGAGAAGCAGGACTCACTCACTGGGGACTGGTGGAGACATGGACACGGAATAGAGGACATCTTCATCCAACAAGATCCTTCATCCCCACTGCCATCACATAGTATAATACCTTCGTCTGAAGACTGCTAGTACAATTTGTTTTTCTTGAGCTGATGGAAAGCTGAATTTCCCACTGTGGATCAATTGGACTTCCTTAACCAAAAACCACCAATAAAACCCCCATCAAGAACATGAGATGCAAAACGTGTATGAAATAGTTCACTTTTTATTCGTCGCTTGTAGCAGGTTTATCATACATCATCTCTTTTATAATATCAACATTTTTTATGACACATTCCCAAACAAAACTGTGTTCTCACATTGCACATTTGTCCTTTTCAGTTACATAATCATTAAAAAAGGTAAATTGTATTTTTCCCTTTGATTATGTTTAATCCACAACCCATTCATGACTTAAAAAAGAAAAAATTATGCCAGCTGTATTCCCTCAATGTTCATTAAAATCCACTTATCATTGCTGCAGGCTGCCAAACCAGCTGAAAGTCTAGAAGCAACAAAAAGGCAGGCAGGGAACATGCACTCGACAGTAGAAAACTTTACAGCAACTCTATTCAAGAGGAGAAGCCTTTTCAGTATCCTCACGCTGATGATTCGTTCTCACAATTCTCTCGTACACAGAAATATATTTTCATGATTTTGTTTAAATAATGTATTACAAAGAAACATTTAAAAATGTAAGGCAGCAGGTTTTTTTTCTAAAGCATCACAGGAGGTTTGTTCTCCCTCCATCACCCGTTCCTACTTAGCGCTCCTCCTTCTGAGCCATACAAGGTGCTTTTCTTCATTACAAAAAATTTCAGTGTCACACCGTAAAGAAGCAAGACAATGTTACGTAACACTGTTGATGTCCAACTCTTGTGCCTGTTTAACGAGAGCGCTGTAAAATGCAGTTAGGTTTTACTGCGTCTTGACACAAAAACGTGAAGACGATGATGACCTTAAGGTGACGACAAAATGAAGAAAACTATGCCAGGCAGCTTTGCGTGACCGTCTTCTACTTTCTACTACTTTAAGCTCTATGTGTGCCCTCAAAACCCTCATACTGACATCTCTGATCCCGTGGTCTACTGTTAGTTGACGAGTCTTATGTGAATGAAATCTAATGTGTCAAAATCAATGGGTCAGTATAAATCGGAATGTACTGTAACATGTCTGAGCTTCAAATGCTGGTCATAGCAGTTATACAAGACCCCTCGACTTCCCTCATTTTTATACCTTGAGGTCACCTTTTATTAAAAAATAAATAAATCTCTCTTACACCGAAAGTTAGTTCTCTTTATCTTAAACTGAATATAAAGTAAGGTGGGTGATATTTCAAATCACATGTAGAGGTGACCTTTGGCTTGCATAAACAATGTTACGCCATTTACAAAAACTGCATTTAGTTTTCTAAGACCTATTAAGTTGTTATTATTAATTACTTGTTAGATTAATAACACTGTAATTTGAACAGTCACGTGGATTGATTTCACATTTGACCCACATTTTCAGCCTGTAAATACCTATCATCCCTGATCATCAGAACAATCTTGCATAAAAACTAGAAACTTTTCAGTATTTCTTCTGTTGCAACTTTTTTTTTTTTTTTGGCAATAGTCATACTTTGCACCAGTCACTATGGAGCATAATATTGCAGAGATAATGTACGTTTAAAATTAGAGAAATAAATTAAGCCTTACTCTAAACAACTCTTCAACATTTCACTCATCATACTTTCACTTTTCTTCGCTTAACTAAAAAGAATTATGCTTGTGTCTCCACGAAAGGAAAACATGAACCTATTTTAACGTGTAGAAAGAGCCACAAACTTTACATAAAAACAGGCCATAGGAGGAGAAATGAAAAAAAAAAAAATTAAATCCCACGCAAACACCAGTCAATAATCTTGTCTCTTCTGTCTCCGTGCCTCCTGTCATCCAGTTCAACAGGAGCGTTTCTGACCATGTGTTGATTTCCCAGTAGTGTGGAAAACAGGTCAGCTCCAGACTTGGCACTAAAAAGCTCTCCGTCGATCCTGTCCCATTTAACCATAGGGCAGCATGACCTGTCCCCTCCCTGACTCAATACTTTTGTGTGTGTTTGTCACCGAAACTCATAAATGGGCATACTGCGTTCTCGAACATGGTTTAGGTTTAAAGACTGGTACCTGCAGATTAAAAAAAAGAAAAAAAGAAAAAAGTAATAACAGTGTAAGTAACGGGTTCTTATGCAATAAAAGTATTATTTTTTTATAATTTAATTGAGTTTGTACAGGTGATTAGCAAAAAAAGTGCTGATAATTACCATTCAGAGCTCCTATGATAATAATAGCCTTCAATAGTGGCTGTAGACTTCTGAAAGCAAATATAGTAGAAACCTGCAAAGGAGGCACCACTGATGTCTTTGATAGTGTGGTCTGGAACTAGAAACTGCTCCTTCAAGGGTCAAAAAGAAGAAGAAGTCTGTGGTCAAAGGTCATAGTGAACTTGAGGAGGGAGAGGAATCATCAAAGGTAGAGTTGTGCAATATTCCTAAAAGTGTTACAATCAGTTAACAGTTATTTCCTTAGAGGTACAAAGTTGATATTTGGATCTGAGTTAATGTTCAGCGCCAACATGTTTATTCAACATCTGAATATGCTTGAGGGAATATGTTGGTCTGAAAGTGTTTTAGCTAACAATGTAATTTTACAGCCTTGCCATAATTAAAGGTCCTGTTAAGACACTGTACTTACCTTCCACCTCATGAAGACATAATCACTGCTGTCCAATGCTTCATAGTCAAAGTCATCCGAGTTGAAGGTTTTAGCATATTTGTAAAAAGGCTGAAACTTGCCCTGGTGAGAAATTATCAAATATTTGAGATAAGAGAGGTAAGTTGAAATCATTTTCGATCAGGTCTGGCTTTTTATAGTCAATGCAATGCTTAAAACATCTAAAAATACTCAACTGCAGACAGAGATAAACACCAACAACGTTTGACTTGTTTCTTAGGGATTATTTGGAGAGCTTTTAATTACTACAACAGCACAAAATTAAAGAATGAGACATACCCAGTGCTTTCTGTCCACATCCTCATCGGCATCCCACTTCCGAGTTAAAAACGGCCTCTTTCGACTGATAATTTCACCAGCAAAGAATGTTGTCAGAGTGGGATACTCCTTAAAAGAAATAATGAAAAGTACAAACATGAGTGGCAGTTTAATTTCGCTTGCCATGTAGATTTTGCATGTTTATTTACTGCACTAGATATAAACATATAACTGAAAAAACACCGGTATTTGAATATGTTTCAGATGCTCAGCATGTATTCCTTGATTTTCTTCTAAAACCTTGTCAGTAAATAGACTGCCTTCCTTCCTTTCAATGCACGCTGCCATAGTCCAAATTTATTGCAGGACCCTGCTGACCTTGTCTCTTCCATACGTTACATAATGTAATGGGTATACAGTTGACACACTTAGACCAAGGGTTATAACCTTAAAGAAGAAAGCAGACCTCATAGACTCACACAAGTCCACCTTTGATCTGTGTTACATTCAGCTGCATCAAGCAAGTGAAAACCAGTATGCAATTAATCTTTGGCAGAATAAAGGTCATTCTCACTACAGCTGACCCACTTTAAAAGGCTCACCTCTGTCAGACCTTTGATTTTCAGGTATCCACACAAATAGGAGTCCTCCACAGTCACATGCTGTAACAGACAAAATATTATATATAAGAAAAACACAGGTGCCCCATATTTCTGAGGAATATGTTAGAAGACGTGGTGTGAAACGACAAAAAGACAAAAGCATGAGTGAAACAGCTGTTACAGACTCTGCTGATGGTTTACTGCAACTGCTATGAAAATCAGCACTAATAGATAGACCTAATTCCACTGAGCTATTTGCACAAACATTAGTGTGTTTGGCACAATGGATTTCAAAATAAAAACAAACAGTTAGTCACAGCAATTTGGCCCGAATTCAACATGCCATAGTAGAAACACAGAGCTACCACAAAATTAGGTCACCGTGCAAGTACGTATTGCATGACAACCATAAAAAGTCAACGAAGCTAACGCTGGTTAGCAGTTAGCAACCAAGGCTAGGAAGCTTATGTGCTGACTTTGCACATAACGAAAATCAAACTACATTTTGTCATGAAATAGATTTTGCAATTAAGTGACAAATTTACCTGCAAAACAACCTCGACGTCGTAGGAGTTGCCTTTGCTCTTCTGATAACCCCGAAACTGTGAGCCACTGTAGAGAAGAGTTGTGGCTACGCCCGGCTGGTGGGCGTTGATCGGGGCAGGGGGAACAAGAGAGGCCGAGGATGGGCAGGCCGAGCCGGGGGAACAGCAGCACTCTGCTCGGACGGGCATGATGAGCGCTAAAGTGTCACCGTCAGCAACCGTCATGAACTCCGTGTCTTAAACACAACACAGCTAGGGAGAGTAAAGTAGTGACAGAGCAGGGCCTGCCAGCTGCAGAATAACCCCCTGGTCTAAAACTTTAGCCAATTTTACAAACCGTCCATGAACTGGCTCACAGACAGGAATACACCGACGTCTCATTTGAGAATCTTGCTTCAGTGAATTTCATTGGCTAGAATCTGGTGCTCACCGCGAGAAAGCATCTTATTGGTTGGATCATCGAAAAGCATTCTGGGACATGTATACAACGTAACTAAGACTGTAACCGTCAGCAGTTGAGAGGAAAATCCCCGTCCATCTCAACTTTGTTCCAAATCTAACATCATTTGTTTCCATAGTTGTGTTTTTATAAACACTCTCTCTCACTTTGGACAGGACTGTCTGGTCTGATTTGTATATATTCAGTCAATTGATATTTAGAATGTTGTTGTTTTTTTTTCTCCCAAGAAGCAACGTTCCAAACTTGACAAAACATAACTTACTTCACTATAGTCTTCAACACTAAGTGCCATAACCACTTTAATGACCATTTCCACAATATCATAAAATACAGATGACTGAGAAAACAAACCTTTTTGAGGACCATTTCCAATTGCTTTTTAAACAACACAGTATCTGCAGATATTTAAATCTTAGGATGTCAGAAATTACTATTTACTATGCTTAGTTCCATTCTATTTACATTTGCATATTGTTAACTGTTTTCCTTTCTTTCAAAGCACTTTACAAAGATGTAATCAAAATCTTGTTCCACTGTGCTACTTGTGCTCTACAATGACAAAATATTCTATTCTATTTTCTAAATTTTATTTTATTAGTTTATTTAATAGGGATCATGCATATTTATGAATATTGTTGCATAAAAAATACACCCATGTAAATATGCCAGAATAAGTACAAATAACTACTTTCATCTGCAGTCCCTAGGCAGGTGACAGAACAAGACATAAAACAGCCAACATTGATACAGCACTCATTCACTATAAATTAGAAATTTAAAAAGACCCATAATGATGACATAGCCATCAAAACAAATAAAAAACAAATGGACATAGGATGATCACAAGGGCATTAGCCTATTCATTCACCTCTATACTTACATCCAGTATAACAGAGAAAGTCTGTTCTATTCTATTCTATATACTGAACCACTAAACTGCTGAATAAACAGTACAGCAAAGCCATCATTCAAAATCATTTATTTTTTCAAGACAGGTACAAGACTGAAGTGAATCAAATATGTTCCCGCAACTCATACAACTGGTCCATCAAATAGTCCACATAATTGTTGATGTCTGAAATGCCCATACGATTCCGCTGAAGGGCTTTGGCTTGACTCTGTAATGATGAAGACAAAAATATTGCACAAAAAGACTCAGAGGAAATATCTGTAATGCATTTGGAAGCTCAATTTTAATACATATTTCAGCCCCATACCGCTGTAATGAGGCGATCTTTCCAGTCAGTGAGACGCGTCATCAGATGAGTTTCTCTGTCACTGAGAGTCATGATGTGGTTATTGTGACAAGTAGCCAACATATCCATCACGGTCTCTTTGTCCATAAACAGCTACACAGAAAACACATAACATGGGCTGTGAAGGCATTTGAATTGTAAAGAATAACGTGAGCAATTGTGATCTAGTTCCTTCAGTGCAGACTACAGGTATTCATGGCTGTTGCTACCTACATGTGATCCAACCCTGTCGGTATCTTCATAGGTGGGACTTAGTGTATAATCTTCACTGAGTCAACAATTAATGTAAGAATGGGAGTAAGAATAATATTATCACTACTACAATCAAATAACATGTCTAACATTTACCATTTGCACATCTTCAGGCATGTCGTCATCCATGGTGCCCTTTGACACTTTCTCAAGTGTTGCTATGACAATGGTTCGCACTTTCTCATTATACTCATTCTCCAGATCTCGACACTGTATGAATGTGTTATTGGGTCAAAGAAAGTTGAAAGTAGGCCATCGCAAATTTTACACCCACTTGTGTGGTTGTCACTGTGTATGATTCAAATGCTGACATTAAATAAAATGGGTGTATTTGATCAACCAACACACACCTCTTTAATTTTAAACTGAGCTAAAGCAACATCAGACTGGGGCAATGATGCTTTCCACAGAATGTTAAAAGTATTTTCGCATACAAAAAGACATGTTTGTCCTTATGCACCTGTGTTACTATGGTATTGCATCAATATACATTAAATGTATGATACACTGTATTTCTCTTGTAAAAATATTATGATCTTAGGGTACAGTAATATTCCTCATTGTTAATAAAAATGATTAAGGACTCTTCAGCTGATGTACAGTGTGTAAGGATATATCCCTTGAACAGTTTCACTGAAGGAGGTAACCATGTCTGAGAGGCTGTTGTCAAGTTTTTTGATGAGATCCTGAAATGTACAGAGGGCAGCATTAAAAGTAAATCTGTATGTATACAATCAATTATTTAATACTGATCTATAGAACGTAACAGCGTTAAGTCTTAATAGCATTACACAGTCAACACACAAACAGACAGTCATAAATGCATAATTACCTCTATCTGACTGATGAGCTCAAACTCCAGCGTCAGGAGGTTTTGGTGGAGTTGTTTAATTTCATCAATGCAAACATTTATCTTGTCAGTCAGTGGGTCTGAGTCTGAGAACTCCTGCATCTCTGCTATGCTCTGGAATGGTAGCAGCAGGGATATCCATATAGTAATCACCACATGTCACTTTTCTGGGTTATGTAAGTTTATTGAATTCTTAACATTATCTTCCTCCTGCTCACCTCATTGTATTGCTGCTCAAACTTGGCCAACACTTGCGATGCTTTCTGCTGGCCCTCTGCCACAGCATTCGCACGACTACTGACGAAGGAGTTCACTGCTTTTTCCCGGTGCTTATGCTCCTCCAAGCCTTTTTTAAATAACTGAATACATAGCTCCACGATTTGGTTCTTCAATGTAAGTGAAGGGTCAGGAAAATGCACAAATATTTTTAGTTTTTTCTAATATGATGCTATCCAAAATAATAATGGATTTGATTTCTACAGTGCTTTACATTATTGATGCATTATTCATTCACTCTCACATCCTCACTCTGATGGTGGTAAGCTACATTTGTAGCCTCAGCTGCCCTGGGGTGGGCTGACAGAAGCGTGGCTGCCAATACGCACCAAGCGGCGCCTCTGACTACCACCAAACATTCACACACATTGCATTCATACACCAGTGTGAGCAAATGTGGGTGAAGTGTCTTGCCCAAGGACACTAGGAGAGAGTGGGATTTGAACAGCCAACCCTTTGGTTATTGGACGACCCACTCTACCTCCTGAGCCCCATCTACTATGACTGAAAAATCAAACATAATGGAGGATATGTGCTATGGAGAGAAGCTATTTCTGTCAGGGAGTGTAGTTCATCTGTATGTGGATCCTCCTTGATCATTTGCTCAAACAGATGGGGCCCATTCAAGAACTCCACAAAGGCATCCTGTGGAAAGGATTAACAGAATTAACAGAATTAAAACATTACATACATAAATGCTGAGTGCTGTAGGGGCAGCGACTGCATAACTTTGTATTGTATTACCATGTGTAACTGTGGCTCAGTTTCTGTTTGTTCTGAAGCCTTAGGAGTTGGTTGTGTCAGCAGCTCATCTGTGTTGAATTTGAGAGATGCTTCCTTTTTCTGCATATGCCATTTAATTATAGGTTAATGACACATAAATAACCGTTAGGACACTTTACACATAATAAATGTGGGCATAGTCAGACTTTTAGTAAAAGAAATTTCATTAGTGAAAGGAAGGATGTCAGCTAAAAAAAAACCCCGAAAGAAGCAGCGAGACTATATGACTATTCTGTGAACATATAGTGTAAATATCAAACCACTTTACAATTTATACTTACAGTTTCCTCATCAAGATATCTGCAATTTAGGTATTTCAAATTTGGAAAGTTAGCAGCAATTAAATATTTGCAATCGTCATCCGTAGAGAAGGGATTTCCATTTATGTTGAGACTGAACAGGTTCTTGGACCTCTTGAGAGACAGCACCTTTAAACACATTACAGTTACATGTCAGCCTGCAATGTTACTGCATAATACAAAACAATTACTACATGATATGTGCAATGTAAATTATACATAATATACAAGGAAATGGTATTACCTCTTTTAACTTTTCAAGAAGGTTGTCTGCAATGGAGAAAATTTTAAGTTTTTCAAGTGTGTCCATATTTTCAATCGCAGAGATTTTGTTGTTGGATAAATTCAACAATTCTAGATTCTTCAGAGTCTCCAGACCCACAATTTTCTCGATCTTGTTAAATGACAGATCTAAAAAACATTAACAACAAATTAAATGGTTTTTTTCTTCAATAAATCACCACAACTATCATTAAAAATCACTTTGTCAGTTTATAAAAGAGGACTTTATCTTACCAAGCCATGTCAAATTAGTGAGACTGTCCAGACCCTCAATGTTCTTTATTAGGTTGGAGTTTAATTCAAGTTTTGTTAAGGATGTAAATTCCCACAGGTGGTCGATCTTCAGAATGTCTGTACAGAAACAGCGTCACATGACCGAAACCAATAAACATATACGCTGATCTGACACAGATTTATCTATTTTCTCACCTTTGTATCCCAGAGATAGTTCACGGACATCACTGAACTGGATTCCTTCCATTTTGGCAATACGTTCACCTTGATCTCCAGGACCTTGTTCTAATACTACCTTCTGCAGAGACTCCTTCTCCATCACAAAGGGCGTAAATATAAAACTGGACCAATCCATTTTACAAAACTGACCACACTTTAATCTTGCTACAGCTTGATAACGTGAATAAATTTGTTTGAAGATATTAGGCTATTGTTAGACAATATTAACAACAACCGTTCTGTTGGTATGACTAGCCACACTTTCCAACATATCTTACATGTTTACGCTCTGTTTCATAGCAACAAGTTGGTTTAAGCTGCGTTCAAGTGAATCTGTTGAAAAAGAACTAACAATAAAATAACTCTTTAAAGATTTAAATATACTTGCTTGACTTATTTGATAGTATTGTTAAAAATGATAATAAACACGTACGATTATACAAAACATTATACTACTACACTCATACAACAATATCATCCCTTTCTTTTGACGTAAGTGCGATCTGCAGACAATTACTTCTTA
>JAPQRQ010000027.1:13768516-13789369 GCA_037367365.1 Apogon talboti | reverse complement strand
GTTTGTAGCTGAACTTTACAGTGAATGAGGCAAAAAATACACTAACTACTAGGCTTCACCAGGAGACAGGACAGAAAGTCTTTTGTTTACCTCGTGTGTCTGTAGGAATGAATGGATGGACAAATGAATGGCATTCTTATGTGTCCCTCCTTCCACTTATAAATCCTACCTACTATTTATATGACAGTCTACAAATGTGAGACCATAGGACCAACTCTATATTTGCATATTGGTTTAGCGGTGTAAATTCTTCATGTACTATAAACAGCAATAAGACGTGTTTGTTCAGCGCTTTGAATACTCTGGTTTCTTCCACAGCGCCATTAAATCCATTTGTGGTTTACATGTCATACAAGAAAGTATTTTTATTAGCTATAGAACAATTTCTAGCTTTTTACAGCCGCTTTAGAGAGAAAGGAAGAATATAAAAATGGGTTTCTGGAGTCTTTCTCCTTTTTTCCTTAGCACTTTCCTTTTCCCCCCGCTTTTCACATTCTCCGAGCCTACACACACTCATTGTCTTGGCATGCGACATGGGACCGTTTCTGTCACACAGAAACAGTCACAGAAGGAGTTCAGCTTCACAGAACACAGAGCTTTTTGTCTGCAAGATTTGTAGCAGGTTTGATTTGTGGGAGATTTTGTAACTCAAATGACTTTTTGTGAACACATATTGTCATGATGTATGTGTGTACTGAAAACAAAAATCCAAAAGGAACTAAAAGAGAATTACAAACATGCTAGGAAGATTGTGTTATTCACAGAAACCCCAAATTTGTGTCTGAAGAAGGAATATCTCGTCCTCTCTTTTGATCTATGTCCCTCCATTTCTGTCTGTTTCACCTCTTTCACTCGGTAAATGTACCGTAGCTCATGAAGGAGTTCATAAAAGCTTATTGCATATCATCATTTGGCTTTCTGCCTTATGTTTGAGGCAGAAAGCCAAACCTGAACTCGTCATGCATGGACAGCTTTGACGTAGCCTTGGAGGAAATATGCAGAAAGAGAAAGGGAAACAGATGGTCTGATGGTACTTCCCTATCTTAGTCAAATGACTAACCTGACAAACTGATACAGAGAATGAGAGAATAATTATTCAAATTATTCAAAAATATTAGGCTTACTTTCAATTTAGGAGTTTTATCCAGCTGTATCTGTTGCCTTCAGGCCAAAAGATGCCATGCGGGCACTGAAGAAGAGACTCAGTGGCAACAAGAACTACAGAGAGGTGATGTTAGCGCTAACGGTAAGAAGTTCTCACCTTTAGTCGGGATATAATTATATATAAATTATATAAATAAAGAATAAGAATTCTGCGACACGTTTTCTTATGTTCATTGTGTTTTTTTTAACTTTGTTTTCAGCTGATATGCTGTTTCAATTTTATTCACACCCACATCTTAAATAGCTTTTCTACTTCAAAGCTCCTGTCTGTGATGAAAGCACCCTGACTGAGATTCTTTATACTCATCGCACACAAACTTCCCTCCTCTGCTGTTTCCTTTGTCAAATCTCTTTCATCTTTGACTTCCTCTGCAGGTATTGGAGACATGTGTGAAGAACTGCGGTCACAGATTTCACGTCCAGGTGGCAAGCAGAGATTTCATTGATGGTGTTTTGGTCAAAATTATTTCACCCAAAGCCAATCCCCCAACCATTGTTCAAGACAAAGTGTTGTCACTGATACAGGTATTATAATATGTTGTGTTTATTCTATATTCTTGTTATTAACTATACATGAAGAGAGTGAGTGGTGTTTTCTGACCTGTGTGTTTTGGGAATCAGGTGGAAGCCACTTCCCAGGTGTTGTACCATAGATCATATTCTTTTACTTGAGGCTGTGTCGGTCAGCAGGTGGTGTTCTCCATCTACCTGCCTGTTGGCCGCAAATTATTTATAGGAACTTAGTGAACGCGGTAGGAGGAACACTTCTGACTTGTCCCTCAGGCCTGGCATTAACATCCTTCGTGGCAAATTCAATCACATTCACACAGCTCTAATGCAAGTTCTGAACAGGACACTTTTCTGAATGCACTCCTATCCAATCGTATAGAATCCATTTGGAGGTGATCTGGGATGCATATGTCCACATTTTCTTAGTCTGAACAGGAAATGCATCCTGGGACATGTTAAAGTACTGCCTGCTCAGCTGATGGGCTCTGTCTAGTGAGTCAGCTCACATCGATGTGTTTTTATGAGTATAAGTTTGTGTGGTGCTGCCAGCTTCTTTTTTTTTCCTCCATGATAAAATAAAATATCCAACGTTTGTATAATCCAGGACAAATTTATAGGCCTGTTTTAAAAATCATGCAGTAAAAACAAATAGAAGGGTCAAAATTGTCATAATAGGAAATAGGAAAAATGATTCATAATGAAAGCTGTTGCCAGTAGCCTTCAAGCAGCACAGTGAAGTAAATATAAAAGTCACAACAGCAGTCTGTTCACCTTAGAGTGTGTTTTATTTTTGATGTCTCATGAGCCTCTTTATTTGCGTATAGAGTAAGGAGGTCGGATCTGATCAGAAAATTTACTTGCGACACAGATTTTGGTATATTACAGGTATTTTTGGACAGGTTAATCGTGTCATTATCACATGTAATTACAGATCTCAGTTAAGATTCAGACAGACATTGATCTACTTCTCTAGATTTCTGCTCTGGTTTACATGGAAGCATGAAAAAGCGTTTTTTCTTTTCTATAATTAAATGAGACTATGTTAGGAAACTTAAATGTATATTCAGTTTTTCCCCAGCTCCTGCAGCTTTAAGGGTTGATTTAGATATGTTATAGGAAACTGATCATGCTATAACAAAACTACTAAACAAAGCCAGCATGGGCGCTAATAACCTTTATTGTGCAAGTTAGTCAGTCAGAATTTATCGGAGCACATCTGACTACTTCTGGACGTCAGATTTTTCAGTCTAAATATTACTATCATCTATTACAAAGTAAGTGCGAGGTCAATGGCATCTGGCTCTAGAACATTACATTCAGTGCTTGGTTGAAGCCTGTTGATTCGTAATGGTCTTGAATTGAACTCATTGGATCCTGTATAAACCCTGTGACCAATTTATACCTCCATATGTGTGTGTTGTGGCAGGCCTGGGCTGACGCCTTTAGGAGTAGCCCTGATCTAACTGGGGTGGTTCATATATACGAGGAACTGAAGAGGAAAGGCATTGAGTTCCCAATGGCAGACCTAGATGCGCTGTCTCCGATCCACACACCACAGAGGGTAAACCAATGTGGAGACACCTACACAGTACATTCAGGTACAGTACTGGTTAATACGCACACTGTGTGTGTCTAACAGGATGATTTGTGTTCTCACAGGGTACACCAGAAGTAGACCCAGCCATGCTTAAATACCTAGCTCCTGTGCCACCTGCTGCTGGTCCTCCAAAACCTGCACCAGCTCCTGCCTCAGCCACACAGGTCCCAAACATAACCAGTGTACCAGGACCCATCACGGCAACCCCTGAGCAGGTGATGGACAGTAATTTTAACTTGCAGCGATACACATTATGTAGCTTATTTTACTAGTAAATCATTAAAGGTATGAAATGCAGTGGTCAGCCTATATGACACCCTGAATTTATGACTGTGCTTTCAGATCGCCCGTCTACGCAGTGAGCTGGATATAGTCAGAGGAAACATCAAGGTCATGTCAGAGATGCTAACAGAGATGGTCCCAAGCCAGGAAGACACCTCAGACCTAGAACTGCTACAGGTTAGTCTAGTAACACAGAATAAGCGCTATAATCTGATTTACTACACGTGAATGATAACTGTAAGGTGTTGGAGTGTTATGCAGCCACTAGAGGGAGTCATGTCTTTAGTTTACACAGGTAGCACAAACTCAAACACCACTCACTAAGGCGCATTTGGCTGTGGTAAAATTCCTGGATTTGGCAATTAACCAGCGGTATAGAAAGCCATGCTGAGTTTAATCTCTCAAGCCCAAATCCACTGGTATTTGTGTCAGCTGTATTATGTAAGTCACCTGAGCCGGTTGTTAAAGGTGGTCTGACACTTGACTTGTGTCAAATCACTGCCTCAGGTTTATGAACATCAATAAGACATATACGTTTATTTATAGGAAAATTCTCCCTAATTTCAGACAAATTTTTCTCTTGTCTGTTAATATCTCCCGTTTCTCTCTCTCTCTTTATCCGTTAATCTATTGATGACCGTGTTGAATCTATGTAGGAGCTGAACAGGACGTGCAGGGCGATGCAGCAGAGAGTGGTTGAGCTGATTTCACGCGTCTCTAATGAGGAAGTGACTGAGGAGCTGCTACATGTCAATGATGACCTCAATAACATTTTCCTTCGTTATGAGAGGTACCATTCATCATATCTTACTCCTGTAACTCAATATGAATAAGCAAGCCCTGCACGTTTTCACAAAAGTGGCCAGATTGTCAAACTGCTTTATAAGTTGTCACAGTCTTCTATTATGTTTTCTGACAAAATATGCTTAACACAGATATCATGTCATGTAGATCACATTTAGGCTACGTTTCATCTTTTTTTTTTCTTTTTAAACACTGTATTGCTTCAAACTGCTGGAACGCCTCTTTTATGAAGAAAGATTTGTAAGCATTTGAACTTAACAAAGCATGTAGTAGAACATTCAAAGGATCTTGTGCTGCTTTCAGGTATGAAAGGTACAGATCGGGTAGAGCCACACAGAACAATGGGGTGAGTACAAAGAGCAGAAATCAAACACCACAAGTTCTCTCTTAGGAGATACCTTGTTTTCGTTTTGCTTTTAGCTTGCTTTTATTAGAAATTGTACCTTTTTTACATTTTAGGTATTGTAACTGCTTTGCCTCTGGCAACTTTTCTAATACTAAAGTTCCAATGAGAGACGTTTGACTGCATCTGAATATTTAGCGTGTTAGAAACTGAATTAATCACTTTTTTGTATATCAGTAGAGTAACCAAAATGCTCTGCAAAATAATTTTTTTAAAGCTAATGCTATTGGATAAAATTAGGTAATCAAAGCTGACCAAGTTCCAGTGTGCTATTTAAAGGGTGCATTTGCCAGTATCAGTGATTCGCCAGGGGATTTGGGCATCTCTTTCTACATCCCACATAGCTGTTTGTGTTTGCATTTTGTTGATCTTTATGTGTGCTCTGTCTGTTTGTGTTGTGGCTAGCTGATGGAGGCAAGTATAACACTAGTGGCGTGTTATTTCCAAGCCATCGTGCTGGGATGAGCTGAGTGCTGAATGTTAACACGTCTGCTATGTAGAACTCAACATCAGTCAACATCAGTATTACAATGTGGAACCACATGTAACATAGTCTCTCCCTTCCGTTCATGCTTTTATATGTGCTGTGTTAATTTAACCTCCTGTATTGTTCCTGTTCATACCTTATTCCTGTTCCAACTTGTGTAAATAGTCAATCCTGTAGAATATTAGAAGCAAACTATGTCCTCTCTGTAAAAAAATACAAAGCCTGTCTTATTTAGTCTCCTCAGTGATGTTTATGCGCTGGCAGTGACTATTGAAAGCTGTTTTCTTTTGCTCTCAGATGTTGAATGAAGCCACAGAGGACAACCTGATAGACCTGGGCCCAGGCTCTCCTGCCGTAGTGACTCCCAGGATCACCTCCAGCCCTCCACCTCACTCCACTGCAGGGGCCACTGCCTCCCCGGCCCATAACCCCACTGCAGCCTCACTATCCTCTGCACTAACTGGTCTTGGTGAGAGCAAATTTGGAATACAATCATACCATGTCTGTTTTATCAGTGGGGAGAAAAGTAGGTTGCCTGCAAACTAAAACAGAAAAAAAAAAACCCGCTACACCCAATTTACTTTTCGCTTTCAACTTCCACTTATTATAGACGCACGCATTCGCAATCAGCAGAGCTCTAACAGCTCGTCTCCAGTGTCTGACATTGGAGATGCAGCAGAGTGTAAAAAAGGCTCATAATCTGGCTACTAATGGGAAATCCGCCCACCAACATAACTCATCGCTTGAGAGCCGAGCACTGCTACAATAACTCCCCTGTTGGTCCATAGAAAACCTCTGTATGCGGTAATATTCGGATTTAGGCTTTTGTGTGGGGTCGATACACAGTGGAAATATAAAGCATCATTGCATATTCATATTCAGTCACGTCTTTTTTTTTCCGCTGCACCCTTCTTTATAATCATTTATCTCCCAGTGTAACCTTTTCCTTGCTCTCCCTCCTTTTATTATTCTCTCCTCTCCTGCTGTCCCTTTGCAGATGTCAGTGCCGACAGTGTAAGTGGAACCCTGTCGTCTCTTTCAGGCCAAAACCAAGATGACTTTGACATGTTTGCCCAGACCAGGAGCAGCTCTTTGGCTGAGCAACGCAAGAAGTAGGTCTATTTGTCCTCTCACTACATAACCTGATTTCAGTGCCATTTAATGTAAGGTCATTAAAAATTTCACTTTGTTGCTGATTTATGTGTGCATAGTGTAAAGTATGAGGACCCTCAGGCTTTGGGCAGCCTGGCCTCGGCTTTGGATGTAAGACAGCACAACACAGGAGGGGTGAGTAGAGTGCAACATGCCCTTTACTACAGGCTTTACTCACATGTGGAGTGTGGGTACTTTGTTATTTACTTTGCAGAAAAGCCTATCAGTCTGTCCTCAGCCCTAGGTCATTCCCTGCATGAGGTGGTCTGTAATGCAATATGTTCAACAGTAACATTTGTTCTTGAACTTCGATCAAATACAAAATGTGAGGTTTGTATGAAGGCCTTAAGCACTGATTTATCTTCCTTTGTGCTACCCTGCTGATAATATGTAAAAACTCAAAACAGATATTTTGTGTTAGATAACAAATGTCAGATTGTGCATCCACACCCATTTTTTTGCCTTTATTGTCTCAGCAGCATTAAAATAACAGATTCGGGGTTTTTTTTTTTGCAACCTTGAAACACCACAGTCATGTACAGGCAGTATATTTACATGATTATCAATAGGTACCTAGAAGAATGAGCGCACACATGTAGGCAGACACAAACACACCATGCCACCTCTTTGTTTTATTACCTCAGGTGCCTTGTGAAGTAATTTTATTTTGAGAGAATTTTGTGTTTTCTTCCCCCCCCCCCTTATTTTCCTCATTTTCATCTTTATGGAATGAACCTTCCACAAATTTCTTCCGTTCTCCCCCTTATTTATTTTCTTCCCCCTCAAAACAACAACGGTCTCTTGCATATTTGACTTCTCCTCTGTCTCTCTCTATGCTGTGGTTGGGGCTTGCTGCCTTTCTTCTTTTGTGTAAGGTGTTGTTCTGTTGTTGATTCAGCTGAGGGTAAAAGGGGATGATAACCCAGCAGATCAGGAGCTGCCCATAGACAGCTGGCTTATTACCCAAGGAATGGTGAGGACTCTATCCTCAGTGTGTCTTCCTGCCCCTCCTGTATGTCTCACCATCACCCCTTTCACAACCTCCTCCGGGCCTCATCCATTAAGCATCATAACCCGCTCTTCATTTTCAGCCTCATCTCCATCCTCTTCTGTCCTGGAATGTTCAGACATGCCCGGCATCACTTGTACCAGTAGTAGTTTTTTGGGCTCTAAGCCTCCATGTCCAGTACGCATGTACTTTAGTGTTGGGCAATGCGGTCATATTTACTCTGAGACATTGAGAATTTGGCAACTAGTGGAAAGTTTTTATTATTTGTGCTGTGGTAACCTACCCCTTCATATGTCTATCAGTTATATTCTGTAAATGTTTCAGATAAATAAAGATTCTTTACGGTAGTATTTTACATGTGTCTGGAATAGCAAAAAAACCCAAACATTCTCATTTTAATGACATAATTTGTGAAATATAGCTTTTTTTTTTATCTATAATGCCCACCTCTATTGTACTCTGACATGGATACTAAACCTACTACCTAGAATGAGGCTAAAAAGTTAGTTTTGTTTGCTAGATCCATCTCTGAACAGCCACAAACTGAGAAACGGAGGAGTACAGATACTTGCACACAGTAAGCTCAAATCAGCAAAGATGAACAGTGTTCATAAGGGCATTCCAATTATTAACTACAGTTAAAGGTGAAGTATGGAACATTTTTTGCTTGTGTTTCTAAATGGAGCTGCCCATCTTGTCCTCTCAGTTCCTTTACAATAGACTTAAAAGGGAGAGTGAGCACCATGGACAGGAAAAAGCGGTGAATTATAAAAATAAGAATGTTATGTTCTGATTATGTCACAGCAGCTGTATTCTAATAACAAATAAACACACCTTTGCCTTTGAAAAACAATCCAGGAATGTCAGACTCGATACACAGATGAAGCACAAACTTCCTCTTGTCTGCTGTGTCTGTGAGAGCAGATACAATGAAAGTTCTGTTCTGTGTGTCTGCTTTGGCCAGAGTTTGTCTCTCAGACAGAACTGTGCAGTTAGTGACAAGAGTAGAATGAGAAGAGAGCTGAAAAACCAGTTGCTTTATTTTCATATTCTTCTGCCCTTGCACTCTGGTGGTTCCGTTATTGACTTCACGTACAAACTCACTGCCTGAAAGTTGAGCAGAAATGTCCCATGTTTTTTTTTTCTTGTTAAAGAAAAAATGTTACATACTTTGCCTTTCATAGTGCAGTTAATACAACATCCAAACAACACAAAAATAAATTGATGTTTTCTGAGCAGTGCTGAGTATCTGTCATGTAACTTCTAACAGTGAATCTTAGATAAGACACTAAATGTAACCAATCCTAATGTCCCATTCTAACAAGTAATAGATCAAACAACTGACCAACAGATAAAACAACTAAAATATCAATGATAGTGTAACACAGTTGTTATGACTAAATGTTTGTATGTAAAGGACCACATTTGGGCTGATAAATGTTCATCCCCTGTAAGAAAAGAGTGAGACAAACTTTATTGCACATTTTACTGCATTGTTTCTCTATTTTTTTCCACAAATGCATGTGTATTTTTCCTACAAATTTTTCCTTGCTCTGCCTTGGGTTTTCTCTGAACTCCTTCACTGCATTAACTATGACCTCAGGAAGGGCCCTTACTAATGTTTCTGTGGTAGATAACATGGTCACACACCCTCTTTAACTTTTTTTTTTTTTATCAGATCAGTGTGTCAATACTGTAGGTGTCAATAATGGACTTTGATTCGTCTCATAGGAAAAGAAAGTATGTGGAAGATTGAGTATGAATTCAGTATTTTTTTTTGTTCTGTAAACAAAAATACATGTACACAAGAAAGTCAAGTCTCCAACTGGCATGTAGGGATTGATTTACAGTCTAAAAGGGTTCAAATCTGTAATGTTGTCAAAAGTAGCACAGGAAAACCCAAAGTTGCACGTTGACCTTGTTGGAGGTAACAGAGACAGGACCTTCTTGTAGAGAGAAAGAGCTGAAGTCCATGTTGAGCATCTGTTTCCTTTCCCCAACAGTGTCAGATCAATCTGAAAGTTTAGTCCCCGACGCACACATGAACACATAAACACAGACTTCCACTTTCCATTGTCATAGTCACTTTACAGTATCATGCAGCGCTGCCCATGCTCCCTGTGCCCGGTATGATGTGTGTGTGTGTGCGTTTGTGTGTGTGTTGTGGGATTGGCCTGCCTCTCAACGGTCCCTGTGCTTTCAGCTTTTCCCCTCCAATCAATCTCTTAATCACATCCAAGCAATTTGCTAATTAACTAATGATGTGGAATAATTAACGCTGCTGTGTGACATTAGTCGGCAGCTGTTAAGCCGTGTCAGCACTAGAGAACTAATGAGAACAATACACAACCTAGGAACTCCTGCTCTCGTAGTAGCACATCATTGCACATGATCAAACTTTAAGTGCACAGACTCGAGAGGGGTTGGTGTCTGAGAAATGTTCCTTTTGCTCACATTTTGATTTCTTTCATTTTGATCATCTTTTCCTTGAGCCTTCAGTGACACCTGTTCTTGTTATTTTTGTGTGTTTGATTTATTTATTTGTCTTTGTCGGGTGGGGTGTCTTTCTGTGGTGTGGGTTTGGTGCTACCCCATGGCTTTGCTCCATAGATCCCTGTATCGCAGTCCTCTGTCATGGATGACATAGAGGAGTGGCTCTGTACTGACGTGGTGAGATTTATTTACCTTGATCTATATCTTTCTTCTCTGTTTCTCTCTCTCTCTCTCTCTCTCTCTCTCTTCTACCTCGGTTTTGTCTTTTTTTTTGTTCATCCATTTCATACAACTAGATACACTCAGCTCTAGTTTCTTTTAACTCCACATCTTGTCATTCACTCTAATCTTTATTTCCACCAATGGCTGATAGCTAACAGTTTAGTGTGAGGTTTGACAAATGCTGCTAATACTAGCTGAGTGGAGCTCACATTACACTCCTTAACACATGCATGTGTGGGTTGTTGTGTTGGGCTCAATGATGCTCCTAATTGTTTTCAATTAGGAAAAGTGTGGAAAGATGCATGATTGGCAAGATTTTCACGAGCCACTTAGCATAGTTTGTGTGAACTTTGTATTGGACTTTCTTGTATGACGTTTTTGCTAACCGTTACCGAAATTTAGTTTGTCTCTTGAGACGAACGCAACTTTGACATAGTCGGTGTCAGACAGTTAAAATGTGTGTCTTACCTTAATTTATTTTTGTCTCAATAGAAAGGTGATGCGGCAGAGGAGGGGGTGACCAGTGAAGGTACAGACTCAGATTTAACATATGTGGTTTCAGTTGTTTTCTCTCGGTTTTAAAATGATGTGAACACAAGTAGACACCTGAGAAACACTGCAGTTAACATCATGTCACACAAAACACTGACATCTATTTCTCACAGGCTAATAAAATGTTTTAAGAGTTAGTTTAAAGCTCATATACAGTCTATTCCAACTGTTGACATTGACCGGACAAAATTATTTGCAAGTTTTTCAAGTATTATGATCAAAACAACCACCATGTTCTGCACTGATGATGTATTTTCCTGTTATGTCCTTGTTGGGGATGCATCAGGACACATTTGTGTTTGAACTACTAAAGATATGTGGTCACATGTGTCCCAGACCTCATGACAAGAGTGATCAGATGTGTCAACAATGTGTCGCGGTGGTTGTTTGCACTTATATTTAGCACTTCCACGTGATTCCTTAAGAGGCACTTTAAAAACACATGTACACAGGGTCTACAATCTGATAAACCTTTCATTTTTCACATATTTCTGAATGTAGTTCTTTTTTTTCAGAGTTTGATAAATTCCTGGAGGAACGAGCGAAGGCGACCGACTCGCTGCCGTCCCCGCCCAGAGCGAACCCCTCTCACCCCGCCCGTGCTCCCAGTGGATCCCACAAGAAGGCTGAACGGACTGAAGATGCCCTCTTTGCCTTGTAGACTGTTCTCGGAGAACCTCAATCTCTCTCAGAGGGCATTTAAAGGTCCTTGCCCCTTAATAATTCCCCCCCAAAGCAGTTGTTCCAGTCCCATTTCATCGCTGACTGGCAGTGGTATAGCAAGTGATCTCCACCTATTGTCATTCACAGTATCGCTCTAACATACAGAGGTCCAACATGTTTACTGTGCACTACTGTGTAGCATTTTACTATATATGGATGTATTAATCTGTTAATGTGGGATGTACTTGCAGACTGGCATCTCATTTGTAACGTTCCGCCAAAGGAAAATGGCATAAATTTTTTTGACATGGTGAAGTAATAATATACTGTATTACTGCTAAGGGAGAGAAATTAAGGGAGAATTTCACTGCAGATCCAAGAATAGACAGTATGGAAGCATACAATTAGGATTTAATTGTCTTGTTTTACTACATTCAGCTACTTGCTAATGTATGCATATATTGTTTAAATAATTTGTTCTTTACTGTACCAGCACTGTAGTTATGGTCAGTTTATGCAAATTATAATTTTTTTTCTACAAATATTTCAGTTAAGATTTTTTAGTCATGCTTTAATACTGACGTATGTGTGGAATGCAACATGTTTTGTGATTGAATTTCCTGCAGTATTGTTGAGAGAAGGATAATGTTAGCAGGCTAACTTTGCTAACTAGGAAAATAACAGCTAAATTATAGCTAACATTCAGAAACTGTGTATGCCAGCATTCCTTTTACCAAAGGGAATAGAAAACAAACAAACAAAAAAAAATCTGAAAAGCACTAGTTAACATTCCCGGTTACATATTTCAAATGGCTGAGGGAAAGGAATGTGCACATGGACATGTTTCCATATGTCTTTTCAGTCCTCTGAAAAACTTCAACTGAAAGAATTATGCATTTAAAATGTGTGCACTCCAAAGAAACTTGAAGCTTTAAAGACAAACAAGCACTTCAGTGTACTGATTGAACAAGAGTCACATTAATGTATTTAGGTAAAACATTTTCCTTCCCCTGCTTAATGTCTGTGCACTTTGAAGCAAAAACAAATCTGTATTTTGTCCTTTGTGTTTACAAGATGGTTACTATTTTTCTAGGGGATGGGAAATGGACTTTAGTTTGTCTTCATTTTGCACATAATTTTTCTAACTTTACAATCCCAGTGTTTGTTTGCTATATAAAACACACTCATAAAGGTGGATGAATGGACCTTCACAACTTGTGATAAAAAACTTTTCAGGACTAAGAGAAAAGAAAAAAAACAATGTACAAAAATTATAAGGCATTTGAATTAGTATAACGGTAGTGCTTCCAACATAATCAAGAAGACAAACCTATTGGTTAAAATACTATTACATTGTATTGTAATGGGTGTATACACAGGCAGATCTTCACATACACCATACAATGTATTCTATATACCTCATAATACAGGAATCTTAGTTTCTGTATCTGTTTAAAATTGTATTGGCCTCTATTGATTCTCAGAAACAGAGAATTTTCTGTATTATTTCATTTCATGACCCCCGTTTTTTTTATTGCTAATGTTAAACCTTACTTTGTACACTTTTGTTATTGTTTTTTTGGGGCTTCAAACTGAAACATACACAACTTTTATTTGTGCAGTCAACGACTCATTTCCATTTGTTTTGTATTTCCATTCTATGATTCGACTGCTCTTGTTGAAGCTGCCACCAACAACTTCTCACATTGACTGATCTCGACAAAGTAGCTTTGACGGGGGTTTGTCTTTGGTGTATTTAAGATCACATTTTCAGTCAAAAAGGAATCAATCAATCAATAAATCAAATTCAATTTATATAGTCACGACACTTTACATTTAGAGCTGGTCAGACCGGACTCTTAAGCATTCTGTGTTCATGCTTTTGCTGATGCTCTTCTAACCCTGCAATGCAATTAAGACCTTTGGTTTTCACTTACAGTCCATTTAAGACGCAAGACCTTATCAGTTCTAGGCAGTCCATATAAATCTCCCAGATGGTAAAAGATACGATACTGTCACTGTTACTCGTTGAAGTATTTATTGTCAATAAGGCCTTCCACTAGAGAATCATATCCATGATCATTTACATTTGTTTTTAAGTAGATGCAATGGTGACTTAAAACAAATACTGTACACTTTAATAATTATTAAATGTTTAATTTTTTGTGACAGAAATAATGAATAATGAGTATTAACTTGTTAAAACATGTATGGTTGCAGTTTCAAAAGTATATAGATTTAATGAAATTGACAGGTATCTGAGCATAGCATCACATTTCAGTGTTAGTGTCTGCTTTGCATAAATCATTACTGTGCAGAGTGAGCAATGATGATTGTGAAAAATTCACCAGGAGAAGCTTTTTTAAGGGAACTTAATTCATTTTCTGTTTATATGCTAATCTGAATCTGTAAGTCTACTGTGTTACTCAGTCATTATCAGTCCTTATTGCAACGTGTATTCCTCTAAAATCTGGCTGTTTCAAAATGGTTGCTGAATGTATTTTAATACTGATGAGGCACAATATTTCTGGACATGGAAGTTTGTTTTCTGTCAGTGGGTTTTTCCCATCTCTGTGATGTCGGCTATCATTACTAATGGTCAGATTTCTGTTTGACCTAATGCACGTATGTAACTGCCCAATAAAACACTAGCAATGTGTGACCTCTACCTCACAACTGTTTGTGGTTATTTTACTCTTATATGGATGTGGCACGGTCTCTTGCAATTGCTGATGCAACCGCCCCTCAATCTTGCACTGACCACTCATTGTCACATGAGCCTCCTGCCATCTGGTGTTTTGCAGGGCTTTCACTCATATCCTTCACATTTTTAATAGAAGTTATTATTTTGGCTCCTCCAGGTGGCTGTGTAACTTCTATAATAGGTTTCTAGTGTGCAGGTTAGACATGTGGCTTTCACAAACACACCCTGTCACTAACAATACCAAGCATGCTGCTGGGCTTTTACACTCTGTCAACATTGCTGTGCTACTTTAGGTCACTGACCTATATCTCTACTGTGCCTTAGAAAAGCTCACACTCAACTTTCATGCAACAACGTGCTTTCATGATCATTTGTAATTCAGCCAATGCTGTTTTTCTGCTGAAGTTTGCATTACCAATTATCTATATTAATTAAACGTATTAACAAAGACCTTGTACACTGACAAGCTAAATTAAACGTTTATACTGTATATAGGGTGGAAATGTGTTGTAACAAACCATTTCCTCATTTTGTAGGCCTTGGACACATCAATTCCTCCACTTTCGTCTCCCTGCTGCTGCCACCAACAGCATTTAAAAGAGAAACACATGATGTAATCACTAGGCTCGGAGATGCGACGTCAGATCACCCCACTCGGTTTCGGAGCTCCTCATTGGACAGTTTCACTGGTTCTACAGGAGGAGCCGCTTCTGCGACTCAGGCAAACTTGATTTTTCCAAGCATACGCCTGCTCGGCTGTGATTGGCTGTCGGGGGCAAGCCCTCAATAAACAGATCCACGCTGTTTTGCCCATAATATACACTGTTTGCTTAAAGGAATCGGTGATATTAATAAAACTGCTCAGGACCGGATTAGAAATGACGATTAAGATTAAACGCAAGGCTAAATGAGATAGAGTTATAGTCAGTAGATAATTTTTATCGTATAAGTTTTCATACAGACCCATATAGATTGTGTGGGGTCGGTATATCAGCGTCTGAAGCACTATAATGCCATACTTTAATCTCCTTGTACATAATCATAAAAATAATGCACCTGGGCGTTGACCCTGTATCGATTCTTTAAATTAGAAAAACAAAACAACTCAGAAAAAAAGGGACGTGGGAATCCTTTCACAAACTGTAATTGGCAGTAGTTGCTGTCAGTCAACATCGGATGGGCGGGTTCCTATGGCTACCGCCGCAAGCATGTTAATGCTGAATGAGCGTCAGTGTTTAGCTTGGCTTGACAAGTTTCCCCGGACGATCATGGGAATGGGAGTGTGTATATAGTTGACAGATCAATAGAAAGTTGCCGCTAACTTTGCACCTCTTTCGGATCGAAGTGGGATTAAGCGTTCTGGCAAATGTAGGGGCGTGAGAAGTTTGGATTTTTACTCTGTGCGATTCGTAAACCAGTAAAATCTGAAGTGGAAAGCCAAGCACAAGAGTAAAGATGAACAGTCTGTCGTTTGACGATGCTTCGTTGGATAATCTGGATCCGACACTGTCGCTTAATGACCCCAGCGATATTGACACGGCTCTCCTGAGCGACATTGATGGTAAGAAAACATAATGGTTGCTTTTAGCTAACTAGCTTACTTCAGTCACGTTTAATTAAAGCTAAATACAAACGTCAAAGAGCTGAATCAGTTATACTCCATCTAATTGCATGCTATATGCAATGTATTTCCTTTGCACTCATTTTGTATACATAAAACATTTAGACAAAACACATATTTTTCTAACATTCTGCCAGTGATAATTTTGAAGGGTTTGGCTTTCACCAGACTAGCTAAATAGACAATTAGCCAACCTAAGCTAGTCTTGTTTGTAGTAAGCTTATAAGTCTTAATAAATGCAATTTAAATTTTTATTATTTATTGCCTCTTCTATCACAATTTTTACACCACTGCTTACAAAAGGGCCAGTCCTTATTATTATTAGCTATGATAGCAGGTGAAGCTAACGTGCTAAATGATGTGAGTGCGCCCCGCCCCCAGCCTTCGCCTCAGACAGGGGTTACTGTCGTTCATTCCTCCTTGGTGGGTTCAGTGCCTCAGTTGACCGAAATGATGAGCACAATGGATTTTTTTCTATTCATATCACTGAATTTATTTCTCTACTGACGTTTTTTATCGTCACGGTTCTCATGTTTGTTACAAACACATGTGGTGATTTATAAAATATATTAGATAAAAGCTTTGTTTACGTCTTCAGCAAGTCTCCTGTTATCGTGTATTTTATGGTCACACTTTAGAATGAAATGTAAATTAGCGACCTGTATTTTAACAGATCAGTGCTACAGCCTAACGTATATTTTGTTTCTGAATAAATTTTGTGTCAGTTAAGGCACACTTTATGACCATGCAACTAAGAATATCTACGTTAAGTTAAATTGCGCAAACGATCGTCGTTAATGTATATCCCGCAGCTGGGTCTGTTCCGCTTCCCAAATTTGACCGACTGTAACCCTTGATGATGCTGCTCGATGGTAACCTCATGCGAAACCACGACAAGCGCTCCCTCTCTTTCCTGTCTTGATCGGCATAGCAAGTCTCCGAGGCGCGCTCTGATTGGACAAGAGCGATCACCTCATACAAAACACTGGTTTACAAATCCAGGCTGCTGTGTTTCACTGCAGACACAACATACACTCTTCTCTTACCCTATATCCATAATTAACTCTATTATGCCGAGATCACACCCTTAAATACAATTTGCCAGAGCAAATTGTATGATAAGTAAACTGATGAGCATAAAATGGTCACTTTTAATTTTGAATATGATTATCCATTTTATCCATTTCAACACCATAAACACACAGCGCTTTAGAATAGTGTAGTAGATGCCCATGTCTATTGCTAAGGCCAGAGAGAAATTAGTTTCATGACTCTGTTACAGTCTGTATGGTTATTTGACCCACAGCTACAGCAAAACTATAAATACCGTGGCTCCACGTGGTTGAGGAGCATTAAACAGGGAATATACAGTACACTATGTTTACTTTATGCTTAATGGGTCTGACCTAACAACATGTGCTGTACACAACACTTTGCTGTGTGTGGCTGTAAAAAGGCTTTTTAAAAAAAATACCCATTTAGATTCCTTTTTTGCTATGCTAGTAGCATATGTTGTGAAATTATGGTGTCAGTTCAATACTGTGCTCTCAACATCTTTTGGACAGATAAGCTTGAACATTTTTGAGTTGCATACTATTGATTATTTTGTTGCGAGGACAATTTTTTTTTTATTGCCACAGGATTTGGTAGCTTATACTTGGGGGTTTTCCCAGGTCTGGTATACAGTAAACAAAGTTCATATGAGTTGACGGGCAGTTTATAAAAGGGACGGAAGTACAGGAAATTCTGCTTGCTAGTGAGAAGGGATTTTTTTTTAGCGCTTCGTTCTTACACATTTCAAAGTAGTTCCAATTGGAACCAAAAATACACCAGTATTATCTTGGCAAAGCCATTTTTACCTTGTTAATAATGTCGGTCATTCTGGTTTCTATTTGTCAACAGACATGTTACAGCTCATCAACAACCAGGACATGGAGTTTGGTGGACTCTTTGATGCCCCTCCATACACGGGACCTCCTCCAACCCAAGAAGTCCCTGGTCTAAATCAGCCTATCACCTCTGTCGCTCCTCCCTCCACCACTACCACAGCACCATCCTCCTCTTCCTCCATCTTAAGCAGTAGCCCCCACCTGGACGCACTCCTGGGTCCTCCTATCACCCGTAGCTCCTCCACCCCAGACAAGGCCTTCCAGCCTCCCACCTTTCAACAGTCCCCACTGGCCCAGGTACCCAGCTCCACCCCAAGGCAGCAGCCGACCTCCCCGCAGCAGACTCAGAGCCTTAGGCAGTCTAAGGTGGAACAGCCTCAACAGATATCCAGCTCGCCAGTCCCGGCTCAGACAGCTTCGCCTCATGGCTCACCAGGAACGACCCAAGCGTTCAGCTCTACACCCCAGGCCCTCTTCACCTCACCTGCAGCTCAGACGTCCCCACAGCCACAGCCACAGACACAACTCCAGGCCCAGACTCAACCCCAGCAGACTCGGACCAACTACAGCAGCCCAAACAGCTACACAGGTACTTACTCTCTGATGTACTTGACTCTTATGATGCTAGTTGCTACGTAAACTTAACTATGAGTCAGATAAACTATATTGACAAAAGTATTGGGATAGATTCATCTGCAGGTTTTATTACACTGAACCGGGCTGTAAAATGGTAATGACACGTGTTCTGATTTCATATTGACATACATCATAATGAGTGAAGAGTGTTTTTACTTTGTGTTTAAGGTCTATTTCGTTTGTGATTTATAAAATCCTTTAGCGTTTTTTTGTTCCTTAAGTTTAGCAGCTGCTGATTCTACAATTGGTTTGGTTCTGCATTTAGTGCGCAGGTCTGCATGCACACATATTGTAAAATGGAGATTGTGTGGTTAGTTTTTTTTTTAATTGCCGTGCATTGTAACACTGACAGTCTGATTTAACTTTGTCCCAAAATGAATTTACATTGTTGGCATCATGATTAAGTGAGACCCTGCGCACCACAGTAATTGTGATTCATTATAAGATCATGGTAAAGCAAAATAAGATGATGATGGGGACACTGGGTAACATGATGTTTGATTCAGGAAGTGACCTGGCCTGTCTTAGAGCCACTATGTGAAAACAGGTAGTATTTTTTATAGATTATAGCTCTACTTATAGTACACTGTCTGCAGAAGGAGATGCACATTTGGGTTTCAGGCTGAGGTGGCTCACATTAGACGCTGCTACAGGAGAATGCAACTGTATACATTACAGACTGTAGTTTTTGAAAAAAAAAATCACATTCTTAATAAAATATTATTAAGATTTACCTTTTTGAATACTTTTACATTAAATTATGGAAAAGTAAATGTGCAGTATTAAAAAAAATTGAGGATGCGACCATTAAGATACATTGGGAATCATTGGCGGGTGAATCGTAATTGAATCCTGAGGCCAGTGAAGGTTCACACCCTTATAATCCACAAATAACAGTTTGATTTCTTTAACTCTCCCTAAGCAAGAAAAAAAAGCCTTTAAACTTAAAAGAATTATTGATTTGACATTTACTGTTATAATTATTGACAATAAGTGACATGGATGTTTTTATCCTGATAATATTTCAACTTAAACGTAATTGGAAGCTTTACAAATGAAAGGTGTGATGTGTCCTTATACTTCTGTCTACTTCTGGATTTTTGCAGACATTGCATTTTCTTTGTGTTGCAACCTTGCAGTCACATTTTGCTCAATAAGGTGGCTCTTCACGTGTATTAGGGGAGTACACTGGGTTATTCAAACTCAGCTGACCACATATGCAAGTTCTAATCTAATAGACATTGCTCAACATTGAGGGCCTGAGCCAAATAAAATAGCTTTGTCTTGGCACCTTCTGAATAGTATGTATACATATATTCAGTATTTAGCCGCATTTGTTCAAGGCCAATCTCTTAATCAGATGGTACCGTTCATACTGAAATAAAACGTATTTAGGTGTAGTTCTTTGAGTGTCTCTAAAAGAAAAGTAGGTAAATGGACATTGGTTGTTAGCTTTTGTAATGCAATGTAGGTTTTTATTACCCCTTGACAAAAATCCCGAAGTCTGTGACTCATAGTACAATGGCAAACTTTCTAGAAGCTGATAAGAAACCTAAGGTGACACACTGACTGTTACTATCACTTTATTATACCTGGTTAGATAACACCTCACCTTTTGACCCACAAATATGTGTCCAATGGCTCAAACACATTTTAATGCTTGACGTGAGTAGTGTCAAGTAAGTGCATTTATTTATGTACAGTTCTGAGGTACTTTTACATCCTTTGAAAATATGTATATTCTGCTGTTGTGAAAATTGCTATATCTTATTTTGCACTATATTTACCTGTCAGTTTTATTATCTTTTCCCCCACAGAAGATTTTAATATGGTTGTATTTTTTTCAGTGAATTTTCAAATCCTCCAAAATTCCACCTAAAATCAAGTCTGTTAAAGGAGAAAAAAAATGTACTTCATTAATCATATAATTATCTGTTAGACTAATTTAACATCCCTGTTTATAACAATGGATATAGAGTGACTCATACTACCACCACCTGCAGCAGCTACATGTTTAAACAAGTTTATACACTCATTCTTCAGTATTAATAATCTAGTGATGTCATATATAATTATGTATCAGTCATAGGGACCAAACCAGTAGTTTTCTTTAAATACTTTATACATGTTGCTGCCACTAGTTATGTATTCTCCCACCACTGGTTAAGGTATACTAGTACATCTATTGAAGTTATTTTTCTTTGTCTGTTTTATTCTAAACTCAGGGATGGTGGTGATGAGTATAGCAACATGTGAGATGATTGTTGTATTAATGTTTTTGTCTCCTTATTTTTAGCTGCCAGTCCAGTTACTGTCAGCCAACCTGCTACCAGCTTATCATCTTCACCTCCAAGTGTTCAGCCAGTTGCTATTCAGACTCAGCTCCAAGGACTGACCACCACCTCTCCTCTCCTGGCCACGTCAGCAAGCCCACCAGCTCAAACCATCACATCCCACGTTCAACAAGTACCTGTAAGTGTTGTGAATAGAATTAGACGTGGACATGGGGATTTTCCAAAAATCAATGCGCCTTCTTGTGGGGAAAAATATTTGACGTCTGATCCTGCGTGTTCCCTTAGGTTTTGCTGCAGCCCCAGTTTATAAAGGCTGAGTCTTTGCTTCTGACCACCCTGAAGCATGACCCCTGCATGGTCACTACAGTGGC
>JAPQRQ010000027.1:13744710-13768416 GCA_037367365.1 Apogon talboti | reverse complement strand
CAGCCCCAGTTTATAAAGGCTGAGTCTTTGCTTCTGACCACCCTGAAGCATGACCCCTGCATGGTCACTACAGTGGCATCGCCCACGTCTTTGGCCACAACTACGACCCCAGTACAGAGCACTTCACTGCAGGTACAGCCATTGTACTCTGCTCAAGATCACTACAGGCTTTGACAACATTTGAGATATTTAAACATCTTTCAATGCCAGAGCTACTGTATTTGTTTCAATTTTTACCTTCTCATTTTACCTTTTTTAACTTCTCTTTTTTTTAAGTGTGTGTGTTTTTTTTAATGTAACCAAAATTTAAATATTCATTCATTCATATAACATCATGCTTACATCCTTAGGCCTTTATGGGCGGTGGCACCATTCTTACCACGGTGCCTGTCATGGTGGATGCAGAGAAGCTACCAATCAACCGCATTGCCATCAGTGGTAAACCAGCCGGTCAGCCTCACAAGGGGGAAAAGCGCACCGCCCACAATGCCATCGAGAAGCGCTACCGGTCCTCCATCAATGACAAAATTGTTGAACTCAAAGACCTGGTAGCAGGCACCGAGGCCAAGGTAAGTCATTTGACCTGTATCTTTGTAGTCGACCATGTAATTGGTTCTTTAATGAAAGATGTTAAGTGTTCTTCTCTTTCGTAGCTTAACAAGTCTGCAGTGCTGAGGAAAGCCATCGACTACATCCGTTACTTACAGCAATCCAACCAGAAACTCAAACAGGAGAATATGGCTCTTAAAATGGCAGCTCAGAAAAACAGTAAGTCTTTCATCTTACTTTAAAACTACTTGTCTGCAAGTTATTTAATATCTTCAAATGTTAACGTTTTGTAATGAAGTCTGTTGATAGCTGCTGTCACTACGGCTATGATGAAAACCTTATTCTAAAGTAGTGGAATTTAACACTGATAATGCCTTTTTTTCCCTCTAGTTGACCCTTCTAACGTGCTGCTCCTCTTTCTGCTTTTCGCCAGAGTCTCTCAAAGACCTCGTTGCCATGGAAGTGGACGGACAGGCTGATGTAAAGAATGAGCTGCCCACTCCACCAGCATCTGACGTGGGCTCCCCCACCTCTTTCTCACACTGTGGCAGTGACTCAGAGCCAGACAGTCCAATGGGAGAGGACACAAAGGTATGCAGCCCTCGCTTAAACTGCAGTTAGACTGTCCTCTAGCCAGCAGGTTTCAGTGTCCTTAATCAAGATACAGAATCCCTGCTGGCTCATTCATTGCACATGGTCTGTTCTTTCTGTATGTTTTTTTTTTTTTTTTTTTTTTTTTTAAACACAAATCTATCTTTGTTATCCAGCCAAATGTGAACATGTTGGATAGATCAGCAGCAGGGGGAAGTGCTGGTGGCATGTTGGACCGTTCCCGGATGGCCCTGTGCGCCTTTACCTTCCTCTTCCTTTCACTCAACCCTTTGGCTGCCCTGTTCTGCTCATCCGGCAGCACAGCTGGAAGCAGTACAGCCACCACCCATCACACAGGCAGGAGCGTTCTGGGTGTCGACATTGCAGGTAATGGGGTATAAATTCTAGAAGAGGCTGATTTATGCTACTTTTAAGAGTTGAAGCAGTACATGAAGTTTAATAAAGGTGCCCCCCCCCAAATGCTTACAGTTGATGTATTTGTTGGTTGTCTGCAGCTGACTCATGGGGTTGGATGGACTGGATGTTGCCCACTATTCTGGTATGGCTACTGAACGGTATTCTGGTGTCGGGGGTTCTAATCCGACTGCTGGTGTATGGAGAACCTGTGACCAGACCACATTCAGGATCTTCTGTCTTGTTCTGGAGGCACCGTAAACAGGCCGACTTGGACCTAGCTCGAGTAAGTGGTTTGTATTTATACTAACACATGAAATTCATCGATCCTCACGAGACCTTTCATACATTTTCACACCTGAATGTCTGAACCAACATTAATGTTTTTGTTATAGAGGTTTGGTCAGGTTAGTTCTGAACTCACACTGTAATACATCAAAAAATCAAACGTAAACATGCTTAAAATAAGTGGCTTTATGTCTTTATACTTGACATTAATTTGGTTATGAAGGGAAGCTTCAGCATTGGTCAAGCTGATTTATTTTTATGAATGTGTAAGACCGTATTTCCATTGAAAACATTTTTTCCTCTCAGACATTGGTGCACTTTAATCACATCTGTACTTGTCCCATATTTGGTCTGCACTGTGATCCGGGAATTTTGTTTCCCATCAAAGTAAGAAGTCCAAAATTTCAGAGCAAATGAGATTGTAAAATGCTCTCAAAAACAGAGCAAACTTAAAAATCCATGTTCTGTTATATATTTCTCAGCACAAGCTACCTTTGTTATCCATCTCTGTTTAACAACCTTGTGATTGTCTTCCTCTAACTCCACCTTTACCCTCTATCTCTTGTTTTTGTCCACTTCAGGGGGATTTCGCCCAGGCCAGTCAGAACCTGTGGACTTGTCTTAAGGCTCTCGGTCGCCCCTTACCTACCTCCCAGCTCGACCTGGCCTGTGCAGCGCTGTGGTCTCTCCTGAGGTTCTGCCTCCAGCGCCTCTGGGTGGGCCGTTGGCTGGCTGCCAGAGCAGGAGGCCTGCGCTCTGACCGCCCCCTGCAGGAGGATGCCTGCAAAAGTAGCCGCGATGCCGCTTTGGTTTACCACCGCCTCCATCAGCTTCACATGACAGGTTGGCTGGTGGGAAAAACCCTATTTTTTAAATTAAATTAGTGTGGTAGACTTAACACTGGAGGACGTCATATTAAAATGACAGAATGTGGAGAGATTAAAGAGCAAATTAGTCCCCCTTTCTTGCCGTCGGCTTATGTTGATTTGGTGCCAGTGAAAGGTTAGCACCATGATGGCAAAGTCATTAGGTATCGCACGACTTTGGGTTTTTTTTTCTCTCACTGGGCGTTCTCTGTGGAATAATTTATTTAAAAAATAATAATTAATTTCCCGGTCTCTATCTGTGTGTGCAGGTAAGCTGAACGGGAGCCACCTCTCAGCAGTACACATGGCTCTGAGTGCGGTGAACCTGTCTGAGTGTGCTGGCTCCTGTCTGCCCGTGGCCACCCTGGCCGAGGTCTACGTCTCTGCAGCTCTGCGTGTCAAAGCCAGCCTGCCGAGGATTCTGCATTTCACTTCTGTAAGTCCCCCTGACCATGCGTGTCTTGAAGACGTACACCTTTTACATTTAAATGTGACTGAAGCACTTGTGCTGTTTAATATCCAGTGGCTTGCACTCACAGATTTGAGGTGATGTCTCCCCTAAATTTTCCATATGAACGTAATGAATAAGGAAAATAAACTTGATGACTCTATGACCTCTGGAGTGACTGAAACTAAAATACATATAAAGAAACTCATGTGTGAATTAGTAGTTTTGTCTTTGCTAAAAAAAAAAACCCAAAACAAACAAAAAAAAAAACCCAGGGTGCACACTTGAAGTGAGGACTTTGGTTTTCTTTGTCTAGCGTGTGTTCCTGAGTAGTGCCCGCCAGGCATGTCTGTCATCCAGTGGCAGTGTGCCTCCAGCTATGCAGTGGCTCTGTCACCCACTGGGTCACCGCTTCTTTGTGGATGGAGACTGGGCTATTCGCAGCACTCCGAAAGAAAGTATTTACAGCCAGGCTGGCAATACAGGTAAGTACAAAGTAATTGCACATGCTCAGTCAATAACTGTTATTTAAATGTCAACTCATGATAAATTCTTTTTAAATGTGCCTGTTAATGCATAGGCCTCTGCTTTGTATTTGACCTCTGAGCTTTTTCTGTTTGTCATGTTTGCAGTGGATCCTCTGGCTCAGGTGACTCAGGCTTTTAGAGAACACCTCTTGGAGAAGGCTTTGTACTGTGTAGTCCAGCCTCAAGGGGAGAAAAGTCCCACCCAGGGCGAAGGGTAAGGAAATCAAACACACTTCCAATCAACAGTTGTATCTGTCCCTTCTGGAAACTCACTGTATCACCAAATGTTAACCACATTCATTCCAGCAATCAAATTAAGAAACAGTCAAGTCAAGCTTTTACATATAGATTATATCTTGTGATTATTTTCCTGTTGAACAGATTATTATCCCAGTCCAATTTTATAATTAAGCCAGTTTCTACCAAATGAGCCATATTTATTTGGAAGTGACTGGGTTTCTGATAATTGCCTCTAATATCCGAGTCCATGTAAACACAGTGATCTTTCATTAGAACTCTGACATCTTGTGGTTTACTGTTCACCTTAACTGTGACATGCTCTGGATCCAAACAAGGAAACAGCAACACTGAGGAAATCATATATATAGATAAACAGAAACAATCGATAAATGCATTCAGTAATAATAGATTGAACATTAACTTTGTGTGCTCATTTTGCAGTATAATAACTACACAGCATATGTTTCTTGTCAGGGAGTACGCTGATGCCCTGGAGTACCTCCAGCTGTTGATCAGTGCATCAGATGCTGCTGGTGCCACTTCTCAGTCCTTCGCTATTGGCTCCAACATGGCTACTGTGACTGGTAAGTAGAAAACAGACAGAAGGTGTGTGTGTGTGTGTGTGTTTTTTTCTTAGTTTTTGGTAATGTAATAACATGGTGTAATTCATTACTAAATCAGCTATTTCGGTTGCTTGTCTACATCAGCAATTCCAGTAGATTTAGACGCCTTTCTTCAACATTACTCTGTCGCCTCCTGCGCTTTTCTTTTCTCCCACCCCGATTCGCTGATTTCCTGAATGTGCCAGCAAAATAAGAAGCAATCAAATAAAGTTCATTTTTACACTATTAAGATCGAGTACCTAGATTTCCACTGGGCCATCCTCCACCCTCCCACCTCATCCCGCTGTCCTCCCTGATCACCGAACTGAGCAGAAAAGGGTCTAGGTGAAAGGGAGGCATCCGCTAGATTGCTTAATCTATCTTCAGGTCTGTCAAATCGGTGATCACCTTGTGAGGTGGGAGGGTGAGGGAAGGGAGGCTGAGATTTTAATAGGAGACTTTTCTTGGCACAGCCTCAGGTTGCACATGCAGCGTCGGAAGTCTGTGTGTGTGTGTGTGTGTGTGTGCGTCTTGCCCCATGTTAAACGGACTAGTTTTCCCTCATGAGGGAGTCGTCAAAATGGCTGCTTTCTCTCAGCATGATGCGACTGCCAGAGGGAAGAGACAGATTGATTCAGAGGTCAAAATAAAGACAGCAGCTGTCTGTGTGTGTGTGTGTCTGTGGTCGCACTCGTGCATGTTAAATATGAAAAAGGACAGTTGGGGATTGAAATTTTTATTTATCTCACATTTGAGTGTTTTGTTCTAACTTCCAGGCTGTGACCCTCACTCAAAGTGGTGGTCCTCAGTTGCTGTGGTGATAATCAATTGGCTCCAAGGAGACGATGCTGCAGCAGAGAGACTGTACCCAACCGTCGAGCACCTGCCACGTAGTCTACAGAATGCAGAGTAAGTTAAGTTATACATGCACGCATGGGTTATTTCTGATGCTGCCAAGCAGACACACATACACACTTTCTCTAGTTTAACCTGTGTCCTCTGTCCCTTTTTTCAACCTCCTCTGTCAGGAGTCTTCTGCCCAAGGCATGTCTGAACACATTCAGGGCGGTGCGAGCTCTGCTGTCCAAGCCAGAAAACTGCCAGCTGAGTCTGAGCTACAGTGACAAGGCCAGCGCCCTGCTCCGAGACAGCCTCAACCTAGGACCACACTGCCACAGCTCCAGTTTAGTCAAGGTACACACACTCTCACTCACTATCTCTTACGGATGTGTGCACATAAAAGTCAAAGCTCATTTTTATTATTCTTATGAGGAAAATTTTGTCAGGTGGGGGCTGTATCCATATCACAAACATAAAAAAACAACAACTATATATTAACAGATGCACACGCATGCACACACGAATGCCCACAATGACAGATGCGCCCACACATGTGCGTGCATAAAATTGTAAACACAGACAATTGCCCACACATACGCATAATCACACAAGTATACACACACATTTTTCACAATACAGAGCCACACGCCACTAGCCACAGACAGCGAATCCCCCCTGGCACCACCGCTCTGTGATACCACGGTGTCCTACCCTCTGGCGTTCAACAGATGGTGATGCTGGTGGATAGGTAGCTCACAGTGTGTGCGTCCACAGCCAGAGCTGCGGTGCATTGTAGTTGCATTGCATGTGTGTCTCAGTGGAGTGCAATGTACCTGCAGTGCAACACAGAGCTGGGCTACAATCAGCACAGCATATACACAAGGGGGGGGTGTTGAAATGTCCTTCAACTTAGTGCAGTGTTGTTGTATTTACTTATTGTTAAATCCAATCATATAATACTTGTGTGTGAAATGAGTGGTACAAATGACTTCAAAAACACATTTGTCGGTAGATGTGTTCCCATAGAAGCACCAGGTAAAGTTCAAGTGAACTTTTGAAATGTCACAATTAAGAAAATATGCTTTTGGTCTGTTTTCATCAGCTGTTTGGAGCTGTCAGTATATATATATTATATTCTGTATATTGTCATCAGAAGGCGGTGGTATAGGCTACATAACGCATGGCTGTTAAGGTTGTGAACTAAAACTGTGTTTTGCCAGCCACTAATAGATCAACAAACAATGGATTAAACATAAATTATCCTCCTTACCTTTCTGTGTGACAAAAATGGAAAAACATTGTCGTCTGTTGAAGTGGAATTATTTATTCATTTCTCCAAACCGCTTGATCTATGAGAGGGTCGTGGGGGTGCTGAAGCCCATCCCAGCTACTGACAGGTGAAGGTGGAGTACGCCCTGGATCTCACATTTACACCTACAGGCGATGTAGATGTACCAGTTAACCTATTAAGGTGTATGTCTTTGGGCGGTGGGAGGAAGCTGGAGAATCCACACAGACCGTCCGGTCCAGTTGGTCCTGGATCAAACCCAGTACCTTCTTGCTGCGAGGAAGTATTTTTAGTAGTAGTTATTATTTTGCCGTTTCCATCTACATTTACTTATGTTTTGCTGTAAAATGCACCTAAAGAACAGAGAAGAAACCATATATGTTGAAAGGTTTAAGGGACTAAAATGTATTCTGTCTCTTCATTCTAGGTGATTCAGTTGCTGTTGTGTGATCTGCTGTTGGTGATGAGGACCAACGTATGGCGTCTACAGCAGCACGGGGCCACTCCTGGGGGTCCAGTGTCAGCGGGTCTCAGCGGACCTGCAGGATTGCACCAGGCCTCTCCACCAGAGCTCCAAGGCTTTCAGCAAGATCTCAGCTCCCTGCGCAAGCTAGCCCACACCTTTAGACCGGCAATGCGGAGGGTACGTGTAGCCATTTCAGTTGTTTTAAATTTGAGCCTTTTTACTTGTGGTGTTTGAGCAGTTTGGAAATGCCAGACTTTCTGCGTGGCATGTTATCAAACTGTAATTTTTCTGTACCGCTTGGAAGATGTGGGTGAATCAGTCAAACACCGCATGAATACTCAGTAAATGACACTAGGAGATGAACACTCCAGTGTAGCATCTGTGTTTGTATTAATCGGTTGTCAAATACTTAAAACATCACTGTTCAATTTTTAGTGCCTACCTACTTATAGAAATATAAATTAATTTGTATAAGATAAACCTATACATGTTCTGCCAATACCTGGAAAGACAAAAGCAGGTAGATTTTGAATACATGAGGAGCAACACGTACAGATGTACAGGCACATCCTGTGCACATATTTGCAGGCAGTCCACAGTTTAATTCTCTGTGGAAATTAGCCGGAAGGTGTTGAAACGCACACACACACACACACATCCACACCCCCGAGGCAAGTGTTTAGCAGCGTTGTTCACAAAGCTTCAAAGTCTCTCTGAGGTAGAGCTGAACATTCTCTATGAGTCATCATCTCTCGCTCTCATCCCTCCTCACTCCTCCCTCGTCTCATCTTCTCTCCTACCATCTCTTTCCAGTTATTCCTTCATGAAGCTACAGCCAGGTTGATGGCAGGGGCCAGTCCCACCCGCACACACCAACTCCTGGATCGCTCACTGCGACGCAGAGCAACGCCTGGCACCAAGACAGGTGTGTGTGTGGGTGTAATTGCGATTGTTTTATGCTTCATCCATCCTGTGCGTGTAAATCTAATTTGTTTTATTAGCTTTTGATGCTTTTTCTATTTTAGTCTAGTGTGAATTATTGCCAAACAAATTTGATTTTAACATAGTATGTATGATTTCCACACTAACATATCTATGAACAACTAGGCATATGTTTTTTATTTTTTGTATATTTGGTAATTATAGTAAAATGTTTCCAGCAATGTTAAATTAAAATTTTATGCAGTTTTAACAACAGTTTCATTTGGTTACATTTATTCCTTTTAATAATTTAACATTACTTGTGGCTATTTTGCTAAAATTAAATGATGTAATGTGTCAGTAACTGTAACTGTAAGCAGTTTTTTCTCTTTGATAGAATCAATTAATAGCAGAAATGTAATACTGTCTTAGTTTTAATACTTGTTAGTATTTGCATTTTTTGCCCTCTTGCATGACGACATGTTACCTGTTAACACCAACCGTGGATGCAGCTTTCTGTTGAAAATACGCTGACGAGAGCTCAGAGTCTGAATAGCTGCAATCAGTGACTCTAATCAGCTCCTGATCTATTTTGCCGCTTTGTTCACTGCACAGAATCACATCAGTAATTAAACAAGTAGCCACAAAAGCCTGATTGGCTGTCGGTGACTGATGTGTGAGAAGCCCGGCTGACACACCACAGTAAGCATTTGTTCGCTTTTTGTGTGCAGAGGAGTGCGAGACGCGGCCAGGGCAGCGCGAGCAGGCAGAGGCTGTGATGTTGGCGTGCCGCTACCTGCCTCCCTCCTTTCTGTCGGCTCCCGGCCAAAGGGTGGGCATGCTGGCGGACGCAGCCCGTACCCTGGAGAAGCTGGGAGACAAGAGGACCCTACACGACTGCCAGCAAATGATCATCAAGCTCGGGAGCGGCACTACCGTCACCAACAGCTAGAGAGAAAGGACAAGGGGAGGGGCTGAGAGACATGCATGGACACTGTATATAGACACATCTCTAACACTCGGAAACACACACACACACACACACACAGACAGAAAACAGCAGGCAGTCTCTGGCTTTTTGACGTGCAGCTATTGTTCACATTTGTTAAACTACAAGGATTTGTATCAAACCTCAAAGACTTTCTCCACGGTCCCTCCCATTCTCCCAACCCCACATCAGAAGGCACTTCTAGAGTTCACATCTGGTTTTTATGGATTATTACCAGATCATAAGAAGCATTTTTCGTAGAATTTCCTTTGCAGTGCCAGAGTTTGACCATAGTGAGGCACCATCACTACTTCTGTGCAGACGGTGTGAATGAGGTGGTCATGTGTGAGAGGATAATGGACAGATCTGCCCTGTTTTTGTTCAGTCTAGTCCCTTCCCCGTGTCTCTCGATACAGACACGCCTTCTAGTCAGTGGTGGGTTGATCTGATTGGTTGCACAATAAGGTGTTCGTGGGAGGAAAATGGCCAAACTGTGTGTGACTCCAGTGGGAAGTCACAGGTTGTTCAAAGTTGATGTGAACCATGTTTCACTTAAACTGAGCAGTGGTAAAACACTGCATAAGCCCAGTGTCCCTATCTGCACTAGCCTCCAGAGGCTGATTTCAATGAGATAAGTAATAATATGGCTTTATGAGGTTATTTTCATGAGGTTTTTTTTTGTTTTTTTTTCTTGTTTTGCTGTGTAAATATTTTAAAGTGTATTTATAATCTGTATGAACTTTGATTAAGCAGTATTTTGCATAAGCAGAATGATAAATTGCTTATATTTGCCCCTAAACCTGTTAAATAGGTAGCATTTGAACAGGCCCGTATCATGTTATTGCCATAGTGATGAAAGAGGACAGTATTGAGTATCAGTATCGTCTGACTCTGACCTTTGGAACTGTTGCACACGTATACAACTGATATCCAAAAAAAGGTTGGCGACAAATTACACAAATCAGTTATTTAAAAAGTCAAAATGACTGATCAGTTCTTTTCCCAAAGAGGGTCTGTTGTATAATCTGCTTTGTAGCTCCAACATTAAGAGCAATGCGTGCTCTTTCAGTCATTTTAGTTTCATGCTCATAGAGAACCACCGTTTGTTGATTTCTAGACAAGTGTAAGAAGAACTTGACTTTTTTTTTCTTTCTTCTTTTTGTCCAGGACCAGTATGTTTATAGTGTGTAACTAATGTGAGAGACCTGAGAGGTGGTAGTTTGAGATGTGAATCAACCACGTCAAAAGGTCATGTTTGTATGTCCTTCAACTGACATCTTTTCATCTCTTCCTTCTTTCATTTATTCGTCTATGATGTAAATATTAAAATATTTTGTAAAGAACACTGCTGCTTACTGTTCTGCTTTTAATTTCAGCGGTCTAATCGGAGTTTGATATCAGATGATAGAAGTAGTGAAGTCTCCCTGCCACTAACCTCAAAATTATGTAAGTAGGTCATGGGCTTGCATTAACATTATAAAAGTTTTGCGAAAAATAGCGACAGACTTTTTGTGGAAAATGATAAACTCATCATAACAACACATCCTACAGTATTTTTCCTTCCATATAATGTACAGATTTAACTTCTTAATATTTTTGCTATATTTAAGCACTTTATGCTGCTTATACTTGAGTTGTATACTTTTGATCCCATACTGTGGCACAAATTAACTGTTTCCAAATTAAGATCAGAGAAATGCTATCGCAAATTGCATCTCCAGTGTGTTGATGTCAGTGTGTGTTAAGTGAAGAGAAAAAGAGCAGGCATTGGTCGTAGCAGCATTGAAAGGTGCTGGTATATTTAACATTGGCGTTACAAAAAACATTTCAAACAAAGTGATGCTGTGTCATCGAGTCCAAACAAATAGACATGAAAATCAATAAAACGGCATGCTCCAACTTAAGACAAGTGACATTCCCAAAAAAGATTGTTATTTTTTCATCAATGGATTCTTTTAATAACATTTTATAAGCAATAACATATTCCATTTTATAGAAAATAAACATCTCTAGGAAATACTATACACAATTATATTAGTACATCACATCTTACATTTAAACAGCATCAAATACTTATATACACCATTAAATAATGAGCTTCATAAAAGAGAAAGTTTGGTGTGGCGTTTTTGCACTTTCTTTTATGCTCTAATAGTTAAATATGTCTCCTTTTGATATGACCAGTACTTAAACTGACACCCTATACAGGGTGTTATTACATAGCATGGCAGAGTGAAAGAGGCTACATTTGAGATACACAAACAGACAGGTGCGCTATGAGATCTGAGTTCAATGTATATCTTTCTGCACAGCTGTGGTAGGCGAAATAATCATACATCATGGCAATGTTTAACAGGAATATTTCTGAACTGTACATAGATATGGAGTGAGATGACCGGACTCCTGGATGGAGTACTGATCCGCAACCTGACAAGTGATGATGCCAGCGTCTTTTGTACATACTGAATGTGCACAGTTGATGGGAGTAACACTCTTGAGCAGAGTTTGACTTTTTTTCATGTTTTTCATATTTCTTTTTTCTTCTCTGAAGAACACAAAGCCTGACAGATACCAAGGGTGACGCAATGATGTTGTATAGTCATAATGCACATCAAAATACATCTCCGAAGATAAGAGCATTATAGTAAAATACTGCTTCCATTTTTTTCTTACTCATCAATATGAGAATATTTAGAACCTGTAAAGCACATCATCATGTACGTTTTCCTTTTTTGTTTAATTTTGTCTGTTGTTTCAAACACAAATGTACACATTAAGATAGTACATCCAGTGGTTGGCTGCTGTTTTTTTGATGCATGACATCTTGAATTGGAGATGCACTTCTTCACTCACACAGACACATATACACAAACACACTGATGATGTGGCTGTAGAATGACAATTCTGTACACACAGACACACACACACACACACACACGCACACACACACACCTCTTGGCCCACTGACAAGGTGGCCAGAGGGATGCTCCTGTCCAATCAGTGTCCGCCAGGTGTCTGAATACGATAGCAACCCATCCGAAGGCAGAACACACACACACATTCCTCGCTCTGCATTTCAAGCAGCCCCCTGTGCACTGGGCCCTAGGCACACAGTCTCTAAAGCGCAGTCTATCCTCCTGTTAAACAGTGCCGCTGCATACTGCCTTCCAGGAAGGGGCTCAGTTGAGAAAACACATTTCCAAGGTGGGTTCAGGGAGCAGCTATTCTCTGTGGAGCCATTCTCCAGAGTTTGCTCCTAGCTCCACCTCAGCGCAGCCTTTTACCTCCAAACAGTTTCACCTACTAACGCAGCTGTCCATCATCAGTCATCACCATATTTTTTAGATACAGGTGGATGTTAGGACAGCATTTTTCTTTGCCTTGCTGGATAGGTGGTGCTTGCCTGGTTCAGAGGTGGGGTCTGTGGTGGAAGTCGTACACTGGTATATCTTACAGATCCTGTAAAAGAAGGGCATAGAGACTGACATAAATACAAGTCCCATGTGTTCAGGAAGAAAGAAAGGTATGAGCTGTGCCAAAGGTTTTTAGGTCTTTCTCTTTGAAGCTGCTGCATTGTCCCGGCACTCACTGCACTGCAGAAGGCTTCTATGATACTGTACGTACATTCAGTGTAACGTATGAACCTTTGCTTTCTATAGGTAAACCTCCACACAAATGACAAAATCTGTGCATCATTTGTCTTTCAGAGCACTAAAGATGAAAAGTGGTGTCTGCAGATGTGCAGTATATCTGACTTTTGGGCAGGCATGTCACTCTGAGCTCATATATACTGTATGTTCTGAGCATGTGTGTGAGCGCAGGTGTAGACCGGCAGAATGCAGACATGAGAGTGAGCTGGCTGCAGTGTGCAGGAGTCGGTACATGGATGCAGCTGGCCAGTCAACCAGCTTCTATGTGAAAGACACAGCGGGAACACCTGCTAATTGCCATGGTGAGGTGGTGGTGCCTTAGCACTTTCTCTTCCCTTATCCACCTCTGCAGCCTTTTGTATCTCTCATTCAGCATTCTCCGTCTCTCCTCATAACTGCCAGTTTTCCTTCCTTATGCCCTGGACTCAGACCAGCAGCGCTGTTCTTTGTGTTTCATCTCTCCCTCTTCTCTTTTTGTTGTGTTTCTATTTATTTTTCACTCACTTTGAGGTTTTCCTCTCACCTGCTCTTTTTCTGTTTACCTCAGTGGAGTAACTCTTATTCTTTTACACTCTCAGTCTAACTTGCTTTCTCTTTTCTTTTTCCTTCCCTGGGTGTCTTTCTCCGGCGCTGCTGTTCTTTTCTCTTTGTCTTTCTGTCTCTTTCATTCTGTCGTTCTCTGATGTAACTGCCCCCATTTGTCTTTTGTTCCCACTCAGCTGCAGCACACACCAGCCTGTTTTTCTACTCCATGCCTCTGCCTGCCTCTCTCCTGCTTGCTCTGTGTATACGTGTGTGAGCTTAGAGGTAACTTGTTAACGAACCTGTACGGACTCTCACAGTAGCTCTCAAGAATCCACAGCTGGAGACAGCATGTGTGTGCAATTTTTGTGTTTTCAAGCCCTGAAACCAAGTGAACGCAGAGGGAGGAATACAGAGGGGGACCCTTGGATGAGCTGGGAGCATGCGTGTGTTTCTATGTGTGTGTTAGTACGTGTATGTTGGTTCTTCTCTTTGATTAGGCTGCTCAGCGTAAATTGGCACAGCACAGACCCACACACAGACCTTCAGATCCCTCAGCTGATGACAGCTCTGCCTCAGCCTGCTAACAACAATCTCTCCCTCTGTCTTGCTCTGCCTTTCTCTCGGTTCCTCACACTCTATTTCTGCTGCTTAGATGTGGGAGTTGAGGTGAAGAGAAGCGGGGAGAGAAGAAGAGAGGAGATGAGAGAGAAAGGGAAAGGAAGGGATGAGGACGGATGAAGGGAGGAATGACTGAAAATGGAAAAAGGAGCTCGTAAGAGATGAGAGGTGAACAGAGCGAAAAAGACGGAGAGAGCTGAAACAGCAGGGGAGCGCAGAGGCAAAAATAAGGGGAACAGGGAAAGAAAGGAGGGGAGAGAAATAACGAGAGAAAGAAGGAGGGTAGAGAGAGAAAGGGTGGAGAGAGCATGTGGGGAGGGTAGCAGGCAGTGATGGTGGGTGGGGTGTTTTGATCAGCAGCCAGCTTTTCATCCCTGTCAGTCTGCACAGAGGAGAACAGGAAAGGGAGAGGGAGGGAGGAAAGAGAGATGCAGAGAGGTGGGGGAGGAAGGGAGGCTACTGCCACTGCTGCCTCAATGCACCGCTGCTCCCTACTGAATGTCAGCATCTCTCCCTATTTACCTCCCTCTGCATTTGACCTTCCTCTCTGTGCTGCAGTGTAAACATATGGCCACCAGATGGCGTCTGGCCTACAGGAAACCTGCAGAAGTGATGTAGACCTTTTATATTACCACCAAAAAAAACGGTGACCTATTGTAATTACAGTGGTCTGCAGTCATAACAGTGGGTGTTGAGTGGAGGCAGCACACAAAGGCACCAAACTAAGTGTTGACACCGCTGGTGGTGGGTGATACGGCTTAAGCTTGCCAAGGTCATTGGGTACATATTGATTCGGAAATAGAAGATCGGCCTGTCCAAGATGAGATCCTGGTTTTCATGGGTTATACATTGCCATGGGATTAGATAATAGGGTACTTGATACCAACACAGTGAACGTCAACCTGCACCCTCATGTTTTCTCTTCTGATTCGTTCTCTGTTTTACAAGAGCTGACAATTGTGTTTTCTGTTCTGCACTGTATCATCTATCCAGCCATGGTGCTGATGCTTGTGACAGCGATGTGTGAACTCAATTTTTTTGTTCTGACGAGAGGGATGAAGGGTGGAGGGGAGCGGGAAGTGGGAGGAGGAGGAAAAATAAGATAACCGAGGTGAGGGGATGGGAGAGAGAAATCAAAATGTGTAGTGGCTCTCAGGCCAGAGTGGCTAGTAAATCCTCTAAGGACAAAAAAAACTCTTTCTTGATTTAATTCATAGTTCACTGACTACATTTCCATGCACATGAATATTCCACAATGAAAATATTCTGAATTTGATACAGAACTTGTAAATGGTAACAGTTTAGATATTCTGATTATCAAGCATTAATCTGAATATAGTTTTTTCTATGCTTCTGGTGGGTTTAAAGGAGCTCTTTGAATATGAATATAGTACATTTAGAAATAATAAAAAAAAATCCACATTTCTGGTCAGAGGAAAAAAAACACCTACTCTTTAATATTATAAAACATTTGGATATCAACAAGTCTCTGAACATAAGCAAATAGTGGTGACCTTATCAAGAAAGTTGATGAAGAAATGAAAGAGGGAGGTTGTGTTTGCACGGATGAACAAATCCGTCATCTCTTTGAAGCAAAGAAGAAAATCGTCTCTCCATAGTTTGATGTGATTAATGATATGTTAGGGCATTGCATGACGGCATGTAAATAGGATTACGAGTGGAATATTCATTTTCATTAGCCATGTAAACAGCTTTATGGGAATGTCCAGAATAAGAGCAAAAAAAACCAAAACATTTTGTGCATGTAAATAGTCACTGATAAAATGCGTGACACAAAATAATGCAGATGTTTGCTACAGTCCTCTGAAGCCTTACCTCGTGTTTTGGACACTTGATGGAGAAGTCATCTTCATGGAATGTGCAGCCTAAAAAGTAGCAGAAGGCCAAAGAAAAGGAAGAGAGCGTAAGATACAGCATGCAGATAGACGATAACAGCAAGTGAAAGACATGGCATAAGGCGCGTACACATACACCAACCCCTGCAACCCCACAAGAAAACCCCAGATAAATGACAAAGAGGCCGGGTTAAAATGAAAAATGAGCAAGAACGAAGCACAAAGAAATAGAGAAAGAGAGAGAGCCAACAGAGGAAAAGGGGAGACTGAGTGGATGAGTTGCGATGCAGGCAGGCAGGCAGTCAGATATGGCTGGTGCACTCAGCAGGATTAAAAAGGGCCTCACTCTGCTCCCTGTGCTGGCTCGGCAGACGTGGCAGGCTTTCTAATCCACACTGTACCTCCTTGGCATGAGGTAATACAAGGGAAAGCCACACAACACATGTGCTGACACACAGACTCACACTTATATTGACAAAAAAATGACCAGGGACACTGACGGGAACGTGAATATGCAACATGGTTAAAAGAGCGCGTAGGGAAGCATTTAGGGGAGCATTCAGGCAGGAAGGCACATACACATGCACATTCAATCCCCAGACGGCAGGATGGATGGATGGAGCCACAGGGGTTGTGGTCAATAATGCACGTACTGTATACACAACCTCCTCCCTCTATCTCCTCTTTCTTCCCTTATACACTCCAGGGTCCCACTTTCCTCACATCAACCCCTTTATACATACCCAATTTCCCTCCCTCCTTTTCTCTTTTGCTCTCCCCTAGCTCCCGCAGACATTTCCTCTTTCACTCAATAACGTTACGTCTTGATGCATTTTCCTTCTCTCATTTTACCCACATCCCGTCTCTTTCTTTGCTCTCCTTTCATTTTCTTTCTTTACCTGCCCTATTTGTTCCCCTCCCCTATTGCCCTCTCAACCTATGTTCAATTTCCTGTTCCCAATTTCCCTCCACATTTCTCCTCCCTCTCCCTGGCTTTTGCTTCCCTTTTCATCTGTTGTTGCTTCCTTCCTCTCTTCCTGTGGTCTCTTACCTATCTCTTTGGCGCAGACATAGTGGTATTTATGAGAGCAGCCTCTCCAACAGCAGCTGAGGGACGCCCCCACAATCTGGCACTTGTAGCAGCTCTGGGGTTAGTCAGACAAACGGACATATGGACAAACATCAAAACAAACCAAACAAATTGACCAGTAGGGACACATAGGGACAGAGAGAAAAAAATGGAAAAATGTTGAAAGTTGACAGCAATTTCTCAAAGAAACTGCACACATTCTAAAAGTTCTCAATCTTAACTTCCTTATGCATGCAGTCACTCCTAGTATTGCTATCATACCGTTTGGGATGAGCTCTTGGCAGCTTCTTTCAGTCCGTATAACCTCCCCGCTACCATAATTATCCCCTTGGTCCAGATGGTACAGTTTTCATGGGCCCAGTGCTCCTTAGCCTCTGCCTCCATTTGTAGCCTTTGGAACATGCCGTCATTGTCCTCTTGGTCACTGGTCCCTGGCCTGGTGGCCTGGAGCTGCTTTATCCTCTGGAATCTCTCTCTGAGAGTTAATCGTCGTGGACCACCTTCCCGAGCCACTCTTTCTGTTCTTTCTGCCCGCCGATAGCGCCAGTGGTGTTGCCTGCTACTACCGCCTTCTTGAGCGGATGACTCTGTATTGCCCTCCTTTTCTGTGCTGCCCTCTCCTTCATCCTTTGAGGAGCTGCTGGGTTCTTCACTTGTACTACTATCACTATTATTGGCCTTCTCTGGGATTTCCCTGCCGGACTCTGTGTGACTTGTTGTCAAAATCTTCCGTGGAATGCCATCCTCTGTATAGTAGGGTCCACACAAATCACCCAGGTCTCTGTAATTTGCTGGTTTTCCACACAGGCAACAATTGAGACACCTTTCAATCAGTTCTTTATTTACTAAGGGTCCCTGCAGCATGGCTGCAGTATGTGGTACTACCTTTGCAACTGTAAAAGGATTCCTCATTCTAAGTATGCCCTTTTTTCTACGTCTCTGAAATACTACTGCATCCTCAGGCCTGTTGACTACAGCACACCAAGAAGAAAAGTCTCTGGAGTTGTTGAGCCGCACATATGGACAGAAAGACAGTTTGGAGTTTTGTTGGACTGGTTTACGCCTGATTCTTTTCACAGTTATGATTTCAGTCCGTTTCTCTGTTATTGTCACTACAGGACCCACAGTGCATGTCTCATCTTTTTCCGTCTCATCTTTTTCCCTGCGTTCCCTTTCCTCTTTTTCTCTTTCCTCTTTTTCAGCTTGTTCACACCCTGCAGCCCTTATTACAGCCTCAATAACCTCAATGGCATCCTTCATCCCCGGCTTTGGCCCGGGCTTTTTGTGGACCTTTATTTGCTTGCCAGGAACTTGCTCTAATGAAGCTTTTCCTCTTTTCCCCTTGCTTTGACTTGTTGATGGTTTTCTGCCTCTCTTAGTTTTCTGGAGGAGTTCTGTGCTGCTAACCAGGGAGGGCTCTGTGATCTCCTCTGGGATTGTAGGCGGAGATACTGCTGACTCTGCCTCCACATCTACCTCCACCTTCTCTTCTACACTCTCCTGTTGTTGTTCCTCTGTCATCTCAATGTTCATCTCAATATTGGCCTTAGTGTCCGACTCTGTTTCTTCTAAGGATGCTTGTCCTTTTCGCTTCTTCCTTCTCTGTTTTAGGTGCATCTCATGGTTGTTTTTAATGGCCCTCTGTTTGGCTAGCCTCGGTGTTGTGACTATTAGGCTCCCTGCTTCCAGAGCTACCACTGAAGCATCTGTACTCTCCACCATGGCCCATCGCTTCCTTTTAGTTCTGGCAGATTTAATAACTGCAGTAGATACATCTGCTGAGGCCTGTTTTGTCCACTCTCCTGAAGCCCTGACTTCTACTGGTGCCTCATCTGAGCTCCATACCTTATCCCTTCCAACATTCTGCTGTGTGGTTGATTTAATGTTTTCCTGTTTCACCTCTTCCTTATTTACAACCTCTTCTTCAGCCCCTTGTCTGACCATCTCTGGTGTTGATGCCACTTGATTCACCTCATGCTTTTTGCTGTCTTGTGTCAACTCCTCTTTTGTCACTGCCCCTTCCTGTTCTTTCATTACCTCTTGTTTAGACTCTGTGCTTTTCACTTCTTCTTCTATAATCTCAGTGCTATTTATGAGCATATCACCTACTTTTAAGGCATGTTGAGACAAAGCTTTTGTTGTCACATCATCTATCAGACTGCTGTCTATCTGGGGAATTAGGTGTTTCTTTGAGCTAGGAGATGTGATTTTCTGCACCATGGCCTCATATTTCTGCCCCCTGCCTTTACGAGGAGGAAGAACTTTTGTTTTGGTGGGGCACTGAGGAGGTACGATGGGCGTATCACTAGTTATGTCAGTTTCAGTGTTATTGGGAGGGGTTTCTTTGGCTGGGGAACTGCTCACAGAGGATTTTTTGGGTACCCCTCGCTTTCTTCTGGAGCCACGAACAGTCATCTCTTTCGGTGTAGGAACAACTTCTTCCAGCAGTGTGGGTTGAGGTTGTGAGCGTTTAGATTTAGGCTTTGGGCCCCGTTTTTTCTTTACTGGCATAGTAGAGGGCTCCGGGCTAGATTTTCTTTTTAACGTTTGTAACGTCTTTTCCTCAGGTTGTCCATCTGAGACTAGTGGGGCAAGAGGTGTATGTTGCTCAGGGGCATCTGCTGAAACATCTGTCTCTTTACCTTCATTAGCAATTGCTACAGGAGTCTGTTCTGTAGGTAAGGTCTCCTCTAGTTTCAGAGAAACATCAGTGACTTTAATTTCTTCTGGAATCGGAGTTACAACATCTTCCCCATTTATCTTTTCTTTTTCTTTTGACATTTTTTCCTGCGAAGGCTTTCTGGATCTCAAGACCATGTTCTTACTTTCCCTCTGTGGTGCTTTTACTTCATGGTTGGCTTCTTTTTCTTCTGAGTTTTCTGGTTTTACATCCTGGTTTCCCTGTGATATTGTGGGTTTAAGGCTCTTCTTTCGCCTGCTTTGTGATATTGTCAATGGTTGGATGTTTTCTTCTTGTACTATTTTTCCTTTAGTAACTGAGCCTTTAGGTCGACCCACTGGGGCCTTTATGGGTAAAACGTCAGCGGGAGGCAAAATATCTCCAGGTTTAGGTCCAGGTTTAGGTCCTGGTTTTGGACCTGGCTTTAATGCTGGTTTTGTTCCAGGTTTTATTCCAGGTTTTGGTCCAGGTTTTGGTCCTGGCTTTCGTTTAACAGGAGGCTCAATTTTTGGTGGCACCTCTGGTACAATTGGCACAGGTTTTGGTCCTGGTTTTGGTCCTGATTTAGGTCCAGGTTTTGGCCCAGGTTTTAAGCCAGGCTTGGGCCCTGGTTTAGGTCCTGGCTTTGCACCAGTTTTTGGACCTGGTTTTGATCCATGTTTCGGACCTGATTTGGGCCCAGGCTTTGGTCCTGGTTTTGGGCCTGGCTTTCTTTTCACATGAGGCTTATCTTTTGGTGGTAAATCTGGGGCGTTGAATGAGCGTGTGCACATTCTTGAACGAAATCCATCAGTTATCATTTTGGGAGTCTGACTGACAATAGATTCCTGATGAGCTAGGTCCATTTGATCTGAGAATAGTACAGTTTTGCTTGGAGGCATACAGGGTTTCTGTGTAGGTGAAGGGGCTGCTTCCTCTTCTTTTTCTCCTTCTGTCTCCAAGCTTAACTGGCGCCTCATCCCCAAACCTGAATGCATGATTCTCCTTCTGCCCCTGGCATGCTTACGTCCAAATGCCCTTGGCTGAGCAGATGGGACCACAGGCTCTGTCTTGGCCAAGGGGGTCACAGCGCTGGCACAGCTGATGCCTGGCTCCATGTCCTCATCACCTTTCTTAGGGGAGGGTGGAGTGTCTGCCCAGGAGGGGGCTGAGGGAAGTATTGACTTTCCTGGCAGCTGAGGAGAGTCTGGCTCCAGCACTTTAGCATCACTGTGATCAATATGATCCCTGGCCTGAGCTGGAGGTGTTGCCTTGTCATTTAGAGATGAGAAGACTGGCATGGCAGACTGAGGCTGAGGAGCAGTGTCACCAATAGCTGAAACTCTTGCAGAAGCATCTGCCGCTGCTGCTGCTGTTGCTGCTGCTGCATTTGGATGAGCAGGTGCCCCTGCAAACACTTTGTCAGTATGGAGGTCAGTACTCAGACTCTCTGTCCTACTACAGAGTTCTCCAGAAGCCTTCTCTAGCCCTTCTCTATTATTCAAGTGCTCCTCAGTCAGTGACTGGCTGACCGTTTCTCCCTCCCCAAGTTCCTCCCTATCCTCTGCAGACGGAGGAGGAGAGAGAGAGTGTGGCTGTTGTTTTTGTGTGTCTTCCTCCTCGTCATCGGCTTCTTCTTCTCTCTCCTCCCCTCCTTCCTCTTCATCTTCCCCATCTCTGCTGTCTTTTTTGTCTGTGTTGCTCTCATCCAATGCCTCAACTTGAGGGGTTGGAGATGTGTTCTCTGAGCTGTCCTCCTTCTCGGTGGAATATTGATCCTGTTCAAGGTCACCCCTTGATATAAAAGGCAATGTTTTTACTGAGCTCTCAGAAGCAGTTGGAGACTCAGATTTGAATGCCTCTGTTTTCATCCCTTGGCCTAAGTGTTCCTTATGGCTGGAATCAGAGAGAGCAGATGGGGACTGTTCAACTGAGTCTCTTGCTTCGGGGTCATATTTGCTCTGGACCCCTTGGTATAGTGTGTCCTCATAGCAATAGTCTTTTTCAGTCACCTCTTTGTTTACATTGCTGTAGAGAGCTGATCTTTGTTCATCCTCTGTCCACTCCTCCAACTTCTCTGTACATTTAGTTGTATCTGAGTCTATCTCAAGTTCTGAGGCTTTTTCTGTTGTCACCTCCTCTTTATCTGTTGATTTCTCTGTCCAGGCTGATTCTTCAAAGTTCTCTTTGACAGGCTCATTGATATGTTGGATATCTGGTGGAGAATCACCTTCTGGTTTCAGTGGACTTGGGATTGTAATGCTTGTGGGAGATCGTTCATCACCTATGCTCTTCACTGGAGTACTTATACCATCTCCCCCTTGCACGGACTGACATCTAGTTGGGTCAGGGGTAAGGTTGTGTAGACCTGAGTCTCCAGATCTGGTGGACATATCATCTGGAGATGTTATGGAACATGAAGAAGCTGTGTCCAGGCTGAGGTGTGTGTTGTTTGGGGCCTGTGCTGGACTCCTGCCTTGGCCACAGTAGTAATAGCCTCTTTCCAGTTGTTCATCACTGCTGCTTGAGTAGCCTCCTTCATGGAGCTCCATGGGCAGTGGCTGGTGCTGTGGGGTAGAATAAGGGTCTTGCATGGGGCCTCCACCAATGCTACCACCACTGCCATCTGAGTATGGAGGACTTTTATACTCCTCACCCTTTTTTGAGGATGCTCCACTACCTGCACTGCTGTTGCTCCCTCCACTGCTGCGCTTACCGCCTTTTTTGTTGGCCACCAGGGCCTCGGAGAGCAGTAGCTGCTGAACATTATTGGAAATATTCTCTACCTGAGAGGTGAGGGCATTTAGGCTCCACAAGCTGGGATTTGATAGTAGCTTTTCTGAAAAGCGTTCCTTCATGGTCGGAATCTGTGGTGTTGTAGTATAGCTGTGGGGAGCAGCATGGGACACATTGGGCGAGGGATGAGAGCGTGGGGGCATTAACATAGTGTTGGTATTCCCCTGCTCCTGCATGCCACCTGAGGAGGATGATGAAGATGAGGCTGCTCCCGGGGTCATGGGAGGTTGGGCATATTGGAAGGACTCTGGATTTGTCATGAGGGGTGAAGGGGTTGAGCTGTACGACGGGGAACGGCCTACAGAACGTGCAGGAGAGTGACTTGAGGAGGGGCTACAGGTCTGATAATACTGCTCTGGTGATCTGACAGACAGTTCTGAGAGACAGTAGTTTTGTTGGGTTTGGCTGTAGTGTTGGTATTTAGGGTGGGATTCTTGGGGGTTGGTCATGGCCTGTAAAGGGGGCTGCTGCTCATAACCTCTGGAGGTAGGCTGCTGGTAGCCATAACTGTTCTGCGTCGTCCTGTAACCCCCCTGTTTCAGATTGCTGTGGCTGCTCATTTGTCTGCTGTACTGGGAATTGGGGGGCATGTTATAACCTTTGTAACAGTGAGGCATAGGGTTGCACTTCTCCATGTATGGTGAGGGTGAGGGCGAGTGCTGAGGGTAGTGCATGTGACTCTGGGGGTACATGAGAGGGGAGGGTGAAGGGTTAGGTGGGTGGGGCTGGTGATGGGGGCTTGTATAGGCAGGGGTGGAGGGCTGGTGGCACTGGGTCTGAGAGTGACCGAGGATATTCTGGTCCATGTACTGGGATGAGCCAGGTGCAGGTGTACCGCCAGCCTCCATACGTCCCACCATCTCCTGGTCGTACTGTGCTAACTGAGCAGAGTCTTCCCATTTCTGCTGGAGGTGGCCCTCACTCATATACTGGGCTGAATAATTCCCAGGGCCCATGTGATTACTATAGCCGCTGGCACCCTGCAGGTGCTGACCGGCATTTGGTGGGGGTACTTTGCTCCCTCTGTATGGTTTCTTTGCTTGTGGGGGTGCTGAGCTCCCACTTCCACTCCCATTCCCTCCACCGTTGCCTGGATATCCAGCATAAGCTTGCTGGCTGTAACAGTCCTTGGGCCCTCCTGGTCCTCCAGCTGGGGGCAAGTTAGTTGGATTCGCCAGTTGATGGGCCTCATAACCTGGCCTAGTATGCCCTGGACCTGGGCCAGGATGTGGACCAGGACCTGGGTGTGGGTGCTGGGGGTGGGGATGATGCGGGTGTTGCCGGTAGGTCTCCAGGCGGGATAATTCATGGGGCTCCTGCTGGTAGCAGGGTTGGTTGCTGTGGTAACCACCGCTGCGCTCACGGAAGGACTGCATAACTCTCTCTGTCTGTAGCCAGAGCCGGGAGGGGGAGGTGAGGTGAGATGGGACCGGGGGAGGGGGGTTAGGGTTCTGAAGACCGGGGGAGAGGGACAAGCAGGAGAA
>JAPQRQ010000027.1:13709514-13725231 GCA_037367365.1 Apogon talboti | reverse complement strand
AGAAAGTGATGAAAGGTGGCAGGGGGTAAGATGTGAAGATGAAAGCATGGGGGGTGATGGAGGGGGAAGCTGTGAGGGTAAAAGGGCAAAAGAGGAATATAAGAGGGAGAGAAACAAAGGGGGGAGAGGGTGCGTCGAATTGGGTTGAGGAAAAGAGGGAAGGACAGATGTGCTGACTGCTGATTGGATGGAAAACAAGAGGAAAGAGCGAGAGATGAGTGGGGAGAGAGACGAAGAGAGAGAGAGAGCCTGTCACCTCCAGTCAGTGGCTATTAGCGGCAGCAGCAGCTCTGAGACACCATCCCTCATTCTGCTCTGGCAGCGCTGGCACAATTAGATACACACACATGCACACACCTTCATGCACACGCTCAACCATCCGTCTTTTTCCGTCACGCGCGTGTACGTGTGTGTGTGTGTGTGCGTGGCTGAGACTAATTGAGTGTGTGTGTGCGTCGGCCTGTGTCTGAGCTCAGTGTTTTTCTCTCGGTCTCTGCCTACTCTGTGTGTGTGTGTGTTCTTTGAAGTGCTGTTCTATGCGAGTGCGCGCACGAGGCTGAGTGAATGTCCTTGTGTTTGATGTGCTCGTGTGTGTACATCTATGTGTGTGTGCGTGTGTGTGTGTGTGACTGTGCCACCGAGGGCCCAGTGCCCAGGCCTGAGAGTGAGTGATAGAGTCCATGCCAACTTGAGCTGCGTGCCACAGTCTCCACGCCTGCACCCGTGTCCTGCCACTGCCAGCGCCACCCTCCTCCTCCCTCATGTCTAGCTGTCCTCTCTGTATCAGTCTGTTTGGCCTCTCCCTCCACCCGTCCACCCCTCTCATCCTTTTCTCAGATTTAATCTCTCAGCTCACACTCTTTCCTCATCTCTCTTTCGCTGTGTTTTGGCTAAATTGCCCCGTCTTTAGCTCCGTCTCCCCAGCGTCCTGTTTTTCCTCTCATTTACTGCTTGTGACCACTCCGCCCAGCCCTCTCATCCACACATCTTTTTAATAGTTGAAGCTCTTCCTGCCCTCTTCCTTTAATATCTCACATCCTCTGTTGTCTCTTGTGGTCCATTCGTCTTGCGATTCATCACGATTTGTCGTTTTCATTATTTTACCTACACACCTCTTCTCCCCTTCACCTCAGAATAAATCCTTTTCTCCTTGGTCACTTCTCCCATCCTCCTCCAATACCTTTTCCTCCTTCTCCCTCTTCTGGATCTATTTTTTATTTCCACAGGCGGCCACTAGTGGCAGCTGTTTCCCATTTTCCTATCCATTCATATCTGTCCTCCACTTTTCTCTCTTTTCACCTCCCTCGATCCCTCAGACGTCTCTATTCAGAGCTCTCTATTCCACTCATCAGAGTCCTCATTATACAACCCCCTTCCTCAACTCTCGTCTTTTTCCCTCATTCCCTTCTGTGTCTTTCTCCTCCTCCCCCTCTCTCCTCCATCACCTGCTTCTCAGCGGTGTTTTTCCTAATTTCCATACAGCCCAGCCGCCTGCAGGTCTGCTTGGCTCATATCAGCACATACCATGGGAACACACACATGTGCACAAGCTTGAAGCCATACATTCATTCTTGGTTGCAAAAGCATACAGGTCAAGAAGGATGAACGCTCTATATGCATTATGCAATTATTGTTATCAGTTACAAAGTTGACAACAGAGGGGTTTTGGTTGAACACACAGTTGAAATTATTGTTGACCATTACAGACCTAGAGCTATTTTTGTGGCACCTCCCAAATGGATTTTTTTCTCTACATTTAACCTTTGCTAAGTGAATTATTACTATTTATGATAATATTATCCACTGCATTTTACATTTTTCAGTAAAAATCATACATTTTCCTATATTTAATCTATTGATCATGTAGCTATTATTATATCTGAACAGAGAAAGCTGAATCAAAAGCATTTTTTTCATCTAAATATACAGCTCCACCATTTGTTAAACAACAGAGCTTTTACTGTTGGATCAATATTGCTGGAAATGACGGTGTTTCCGTGTTCACTACAGAGGCCACGAAGGTCCGAATGGGTCATATCTGATGTCGATGAAAACCTGAGGAACTGCATTTTACCTAAATTATTTCAATATATTGATAGGGTCAGTCGTTCTAAAGTTATTAAACGTTTTCGATCAGTACATGCCTTTGGTTTCCAGCGGCTGTTTAGATCCTTCAGGGTTAATGGAAGTATTTGTAAAAAGTGATGATAGACATGACAGACTTGTGAAAATAAAAATAAAGGAAAAAAAACCAAAATGTACTTTTCCTGTTTAAAAAATAATCTTTCTCAAGAGACACATCAAGCAAGTGGGGGACAAAAATATGTAGATGCACACAAAATTATCATCACTGAATACCTTGAAATAGCATTTGACTGTAACCCTACATCTGAGGTGCAGAAGGGTATAATGAGATTTTGCCCCCTCTGTATTCTTCTCCCCGTCTTCTGAGCAATATCTTCGCACATTTGTTTACAATCATTATTTATACATGCCATAAAAACCATTTTAGTGGCAAATTAGACACTGCTAAATCCTTAAAACCATTTGCCGCTTTCATTTATCCACTCTTTCCACTTTTGGCACTGCATGTATTTCAGAATCGCTTCATACACAGAGAGCTATTAATTGAGTGAATGAGGCCTATTCTCTCCCAGCCTCCCCTGCACAGCTAGTGAGACAGAGCTGAGGGCTCTGCTGAAGTGCAGAGGCTGATAAAAATTAGAGGCTGCTGGATAGATGGGCTTTGGGCTGCTGACCGCTGCCTTTTCTAGGCCAGTTAGCCAGGGGAGAGCTCATTAAGCTTCGCTGGAGGTGGAGGCGGTGTGCCTTGTTAGGGTGTGTATGAGTGTGGCTATTGTTTCTAAGATGCAGTGTCTCTTTATGTTTGATAATTTCAGGCACAGTTGTGTGTTTGCGAGCTTATCTTTCTGTGTATTTGCGTGTGCGAATGCATCTGTGTTGGACGTACGGGGCAGAACAATATTACATGAAGCACACAGCGAGGGGAAGGAGTTGGGAAGAGAAATGCTGCTTATTAGGCCACCACTGACTATGTGTGTGATTCATGGAAAGTGAGAGAGAGAGGCAAAGACATAAATAGAGAGTGAGACAAGAAGAGAAAAGGGAGATGGATCGAGCAGTGAACTAGGGCGGCCCAGGATCAGGCAGCTTGCAGGATGGCTGTCTGCTGTCCTGAGGGAAAGGGCTAGCTTGTTATTTTAAGGAGGGTGACTCTGACGCTCACCTCGCACGGAAAAAATAGGGACATACTAACACATACAGAACAATACACCTACACAAGTTGTCTGTGTGCAAATGAAGCTGACAGCACATGGCATACCAGCTAATGAAGTGCCTTAGAGGCCTATCTGTCTCAAGTAATGGGCGAACTCAGCGGCGCCCTGTGTGTGCTCACCTCATCATATCAACCCGCTGGTACATAGCAACCATGGGAATGCCACGGAGGATGTGAACGCCCGTGTTGCTTTTTGCAAGTGTATGAACAATGCTTGATATACGGCAAGTTGAAGTATGCAAAACTCCCCATGTAAGTAGCTCCTGTGTCTTTGCCGAGCTCATGGTGACATGCGTGTCCTTGTTGGTGTGCCAGGGTTCGTGCCTGTGCTGCCTTGTGACTTAGCGTCTGTGACATTTGACATACTACAATGCCTGCAGTGCTTGCACTATAGGACTGGGGCTGCTCTCTGCTATCATGGAAGCACGACTTGGCTTGCACTCGTCGCATTGCATCTTGTCACACTGAAACTCATTTCACCACATCGCGTTTTTATTCTCATATTCTCTTCCTTTTTCGTGTATTTTTCTTCGCTCAACCTCAATGTTTTTTTTTTTTTTTCTTTGACCAGGTATTCTTCTGGCTCACTTACTTTAAAAAGCTTCTGTTTCCTTCTAATGCCTGTGCTGACATTTTCTCAATGTCCCTCTTTATTCCATTTTCATCTGAGCCGCTGCCTCTTTCATTCTCTCGCTCCCCCCTTTTCCTCCCATCTCATTTCCTCTCCGATTTTCCTGCCTCATCCCCTCCTCGGTGTCACATCTCATTCTTTCTCCCTCTTTTTGTCCAACTTTTGTCTCATTTTTCTTTAATTTCCTTTCCCTCTTCTCTGTCTGTTACCCAACAAACTCTTTTTTTGTGTGTTTCCCCTCTTTCATTCCGTCTTTTTCCATTTTGCTCCCTTGTCTTTTCTTCCACTGGAGTTCAGCTCACATCAGGCCAATTAACTTGTCCATTCTTGTTGGCTCAGTAATGCCTAGCAGGTGAGCTAGGGTTGTATTAAGCAGGTGTGTGCATGCAGGTTTGTTTACAAAGAAAGCCATTGATGGGTCAGTTTATGACTCCTAGTGTGTCTGTGTGCATTCAGCCACATCTACACACACACACACACACACACACACACATGCAACCTCAACCACACACGCCTACATGCTGACAAGCAGACGCAAACACGCACATAAACACATCTGCTCAGCGAGAGGGCCTGACGTGCACGCTTCCCCGGCCAACAGATAAACAAGTGTGCTCGCATCTCTCGGGAAGTAACCATGGCAACCGTCTCTCCCTCTCTCTCTTTTTCTCTCTCCCTCTATCTCTCTCTGACTGAGCTGCCTGGTTGGCTGGCTGTCCTGGAGGCAAGACAATAGCAGGTTTCAAGGCCAATGTCACTTTTTCCCTCCTTCCCTCCCCTCCCTCTCTTGCCAAATAAGGAAAGCAAGTGGGGGGGGGGGAAAACAGCTTCCTGTATTGATAAATGTGATGTCACAGGTGGGGCGGCAGCCATGCAGAGCCGCACGGGGGAAAAATAAAAAACAACGTTGGATTCAGCGAGATTTTGCAGTCCCCCACACCTCTCCCTCCTTCACCCCACGCCTCCGTCGCTTCCTCTTTTCGTATAATGTGGCCAATTGCCTTCTTCCCTTTGTAGGGCGCAAGAGGAAAAGGGGATTTCATGCAGGCTAACTAAGCCCCTAATCCTCTGTTTCATGCCGTTCTCTCTGTCTCCCTGTCTCTGTTTATATATTTATTTTCCTGTCTTTCTCTCTCACTCTTTTATGTTTAGGCTGAAAATGGAAGAAGCAGGGCTGCGTATTGGAAAGAATCTGGAAATATGACACTGTTGCTGACCAATAAATGGTATTTTCATCATCACTGCAATAAGAACATGCACAGTAATCACACTGCAAAAGACTGGCTGGGTTTGAAATGAGTAAGAAAAAATCATATGCACCATGCATTCCCACTCAGCATGCAATCATTTGACCTATCAGATGGATACACGGGCCAGGAATTCGCACCATTGGGTTAATCTAATAAAGCCTCAGCTAGCCATTAATTGGTGTCAAGTCGGTGGCAACTGTCGGTCAATTTGTTTATTTAATGCAAATCCTATCACCACTGCAATACTGAACAATGATATCACTGATTGCACATTTTATATATGATACAGGGACGACGATTTACTACATTGTAATATTGTGCAATACTTTAAGCAAATCTGAATAAATAAAAGTGTCCCTTTTTATCCCCTCAAACCTTTTACTCCTAGTTGATGTTTTATTTATATATTTTAGCCAATGTCTTACTTATTTGAATCTATTTTAAATGGATTTTATACTGTCATTACTTTGTATTATTACCTGTTATTGTAAAGCATCTTTGCTTGTTTTATTGTGACTTAAAATCATCGCAAAGAAGGGTAATCCCTCAATGATTGCTCAAGTAAAAATAAATAAATAAATAGATAAAAGTTTATGACGGTGATGATGATGATGATGTAACTATAGATGAATAATGAATGAACCTAAGGGAAAGAATAAACATTTATCAATATCAGTAAAAATAATTCTGCCACAAATCATTAAATATGTTTTTAGGAATTGATACAGTATCATGAAACATAATACTGTGATACTCAGACGTATCAAAGTTTGATTAGCTTTTGTGCCTCAATGGAAATGCAAATGGCGTTTATTTTAGGAGGGGTGTGACTTTTCTGAAATTTTAAAATCTCAACGTTAGCTCCCATTATAAGTCTACAATATTCAGAATACTACTACTCAGCACCTTAGGGATGAAAATATCCCCATTAAAACTCATTAAAACTGCACTCCCATGACCATTAAAGTATAAAATTATGCATTCTATTCGACCAGAGTACAGTCTTCCAATTTGTGTTATTTTTAAGCATTTTCGGCATTTTCTCATGTTTGGTCTGTGGGTCAAATCTGTTCTGTTTATCCTGGTTTTTCCACTGTGAGGACTGTCTGTGTTTTGAGGAAGACGATGGGCTGATGTGTGAAACTGAAATGATGTGTGTGTTGATATGGATGTGAGCGAGCAGTGTGTGTCTATTACACCACATGAACACGTGCACGTGCAAACAAAGGCTGTCAAACTCAATACGACATGATATGTCATGCCTTCAAAGTGCAGTTTACATTGAAGGACATGCAGCATACAGGACCCTGAAGACATGAAAAATAAAGCTGCCTCAAAATCAAGTGGCACCCAGAGCTAGTATTCAGATCCACGTGTTGCAATGATGTGTTATATGATGTGTGAATGTAAAACCTAGTGGCCTATCTGTCAGATAAAGGTAGTATTGTTATATTTCCCTCAAAAGTATAAAGCACACCCAATAAGATATAAAGTAAGGGATGAAGTGGAAAGACAAGTTCCTGAAAAATTGTACTTTAGTCCCAGACCCGACTGAACATACTTATTTAAGTTCCACCCCTGTCTAGCTGAAGAAGAGGTTCTAAAAGCAGATGTGAAAGGGTCCTTTGGTGCAATGCTCCATCAGTGTCTCACTGTCTCCCATGTCTTTCTCACCTGCTCTGAATGACGGCAAAAGCCTCAGACAATCATTTTGTCCTGAATGTGTGTGAGAAAGCAAGAGAGACGGGGAGAGCTGTCAGCCACTCAGGCTAACCATCTAATAGGTTGCCATACTGAACTGACATTTGAAGGCTACAGGAGCATTAGTCCTGAAATGAAAAGGAGAGATGAGAGAGCGAGGGAGAGGGAGACAGGGGGAGAGAGATTGGATATGCAGCGAGCGTGCTGTGGAGTCGGCAGCCCTTATCAATGCATCTGTCTATCCATCCGCACCGCGCGGCCTCATCTCCTCTATGATCTCCACCCACCCCAGTCCTCCGCCTCCTCGCGCCATCTCTCACCCTCTCCCTCTCTCTCTATCTCGCCCAGAGAGAAGAGAAGGGAAGGACAGAGATGAAAGCAGCAAGAAATACAGTCGGGGGCGAGCCAGAGAGGGCTGAGTGAGCGCATAAGACAGGGGAGGAGGCTGAGCCGTACAGAGCAAAGGGATAAGAGCCAAGGACACAGAGAGAGGGAGAATCTTAGATGTTTAATTTACAGTCTTTCCTGCTGCAGACAGATGTGTGAGATTGGAGAAGGACAGACAAATAGGCACGGAGAGATAAACAAGCGGCAAGATGGACATGTAGACAGCCAGATACATGACAAACATGCAGATAGACAGCCACACAGACAGGCAGACAAACAGAAGAGATGCGTCTACAATGACAGCAGCTGCTTGGGCGACACCAAAGACTTAAACATCTCACAGTCTTTTCAACTGCAGTTTTGTCTCAACTGTTGCCTTCTCATTTTAGCCCCTTTTCACACTCTAGATTTCAATCCACTGTGGTGCATCAGAGGTCATTTATTATAAAATGCTGTACTAAGGTGAATTTAAGTTTAAGTTGTTTTGGTCTGATTATAAACACAATATCTGGAGCTGTGTGAAAATCAGACGCACTGCTTAAACTTTACAATCGGAGGTGGTGGTGATAAATGCGGATTATTATTTTGATACTCATGACTATCTGCCCCACAATACCTATTAGACTACTATGCTGTTTATAGTAGTGACTCAACTCTATACACAGATTGCTGGGAGTAACATAGGTAAAAAAAAAAAAAAGAAATAAAAAAAAAGCACACAGGTATATTAATAATAGCTATAAATGCTTGTACGTAATCATTCAGAGCGGCATGAAGGTCAATCAGAGTGCAACAGTTCTCATGCTTTCAGTTTCATGCCCTCAGCAGTGCAAATTACAATAATAATTGCATTTCATGAGACATACCTGTGGCTGCCCTCACAGGTAAAGTATAAATGAATCAATTAAGCCAAGAAATGGTTGTCTGAATTGATGAAACAGATGAATTAAGTCTGCTGAAGTTACGACAAATTATGTTAAATTCCTATGTGAATGACATTAAAGATCATAAGGAATACTGAAGCAGAGCAAAGTGGAGATGCTTGTTGAATGAATAAATATTCCCTCTTCCACACAGCTATATACTCTACGTATTCTCAGTGTGTAGTTTAATGTCAGTATAGTGGATTAATATGATGTCAACTCATAACATAACTTGATAGCAGTAAAAAGGGTAAAAGAGGGAATGGCCGTTGTCACACAGCTGTCTGGTATTATTGATTTTAGGCGCAATGATTTTTGTGTACTTGTGTGTCTGTTTGTGTAACTACCAACTGCCACTTGCTGTAATTAATTGATCAATAATTGTCTTAGGAAGTCCCTATACACACCTTCATGCAAGCTCTGATTTCCCTTTTCCACCTGCCCAGGGTTATTAAAATCAGGGTCATACCATTGCTGTCTTTCAGACACAAACATACTGTGTGTTACTGGGTGGTCACACAAAAAGACAGATAGCAGACTTGGGCAGCAGAGTCCCTAAAGACCGCGATGATTAACTTGACAATGAAGTTAAAAAGATACATATGTGTGTGGCAAGTGTGTGTTCGTCTTTGTATGGATACATCAGAATGTCCACTACCGCTGTACATGTTTATGATGGGCTGCAAAAGTTAGTTGTCTGGATACATCTGTGTGTGCGTAACACCCATCCAATGGAGTGTGTGTGTGTGTGTGGGGAGGTGATAAGCACCTGAGCCCTGAGGCAGCCTTCAGATTTCCCCTCACGTCCTCAGTGAAATCAGCCCAATCACTGCACTGTCATCTGCCTGCCACCAGAGAGAGGCCTGCGCCGCATACTGACAAGCTCATTTGCCTAGCACTGCGAGTGCACACACAATCATACACATGTATTGCATGTCCGTGCACACATGCACAAGCACTTCCTCTCTCACATATACCCACAAGGCTTTCCACTTTCTTCCAAAATTGAGTTCAAACAAAACCACTATAGGAGACATTTGTTGGATTTGTTTTTTTTTTTTCAGGGGAGAGAAAACGTTTCCTTCTTGATTCATGCCCAAATTGAAGTGCCATTGTTTATTAGACGCTAGGTGCATGGCTGCAAGCTGAACACTTTAACCTCAACCACATCAAATAGTTTATTATTGCTCGGTTAAACGCTGTTCCTTGCGCATCCATCCATTAATAATTTATCTTTTAAGGCAGGAAGAGAAAGTTTTGCATCGATTCTGTTTTGAACACAATATGGAAAAACTTGAAGTAATTAAAAAATTCTAACAGAGTAAAACCCCATCATCTGTAGCATGCACACTGATTGTTTGCAAAACGAGAAGACTATAAATAAAACCACACATGCTCAGAACTGCATTCACAAATGTAAACACATACCGGCGTAAACACAGACGCTGAGCCAGCCTCTACACACACTCACGCACAAACACACGGAGATTGGTGTGACATCGTAGTGACCTAAAAATGTCCCCAAAGCAACATACAGAGAGAGACAGTGGCACAGAGGGAGAGGAGCGCATTAACGACACACAGCCGTGTTTGCTAAGAGGGAAGCAGGATGTGTGAGTTTGTGTCTGGGAGTGCATGCTTGTGCAAGAGAGGGGAAGCATGCAGAATGTATTAAATCTGCATGTGTTTATGTTGTGTGTGTGTTTCTGTGCATGCATGGTGGCAGAAGCCACACAGAGTGGCTGTTCTCCTGTCAGTGCGATTAGAGGGCTGCACAAACACGGAGAGAGAGGGGAGAGGGAGCAGAGGGGGAGGGAAACAGAGATCTGGAAGGGAAGCAAGGAGGAAATCTTCAAAGAGCAAGAGGCCATGCAGTGGACGCATACAGTATTTCCTTCTACGTTTTTCTCTGATTCACACACAGGCATATAATTATACAAACCCAAGGGTACGCTGAGGTCATTGTAGCCCCAGAAAACACTCATGCCCCTTTCAAAGTTTCAGTTCCACATGAGCACTACAATCATTAGCACACTCACACACATTTCACCTTGTCTCTCCTTTCTAACCCCAAAGGAAGCGCTCGACTGTGTGTGTGACTTCGTTCAGCATGCAGTTGTGTGTCTGTGATGAGAGGTTTCCATGACAACGACAGCACCGGCAACCCCCATGGGCTCATTTACATATTCAAGTGCAACAGTGTAGTTGAATTACAGCCGGAAATTGAATGGCTCAATCAATAGAGTGGATGGAAGAGAGGAGGGAGGGATGGGTAATGGATGGAAGGAGCAAAGGAAGGACAGAAGGAGAGCAGGAAGAGGAGGAGGGGTGAAGAGAGAGGGTACGGGCTGACAGGAAAGGGGGATGCAGATGATGCAATGGGCGATCATTTCGTGTATATCCATGTGTGTATGTGTGTATTTGTGCCCCCCTCTTTTCGACAGACCCAATTTTATTGTCCTCCAGTGGTTAAAAGGGACCTAAAATGGATTGTGTGTGTGTGTGTGTGTGTGTGTGTGTGAAAACCCGACGCACAAAAACAGTAAGTTCATTTAAAATACAAGCACAATGACAAGGAGGGAAACTGGCAGATTGGAAATGAGCAGCACAACAGACCATTCAGTTGTACTCATTTGGATTCAAAAGTCAGGGATTTTGCTCATACAAAGGCAGTCATGCATTGAACATTCTAGTTGTATTAGGAAATTGCAAGCAAAGTTGCATCAAGGTGGTGAAATACTTCGATTTTCCAGGTGGTTAATCATATATTTTTTCTATCATGATGTATTTCACACTTAAAATAGGGTATACCATGAAATGGGACTTTATCTATATAGCCCAGTTCTGCCAAAGTCTGGTGTATTGTAACCAGTCCAGTCCTATAGGTCTGTTCTATAGTCTACCATCTATCTGACTGCAGCTGTAAGTGGCCGTATTAACCTTACTCTTTTATTCAAGGGAATATTATCAAGAACATTAAGGCCATGGCTTAAACACGTGCTGTAATCTCATATGGGTCATAAAGAAATCAAAGCTACCATAAATCTACTACTCCACTGATTTCAAGTCATTTGGAAAAGAGGTTAAAACCAGTGATCATCATCTGCATCACATGTGCACCGGCCCAGCTCTCTTCTGCTGACCGCACAGATACACCAGGGACGCGATACCCGTGGCCCACTTTCTCAAAGGCAACCTGCTTTCTTTCCTCTGTGCGTCCGAAGGCCAAAGCAGATCTTACCATCACGTGGAAAGTGGATCAATCACAGTTTTATTATGATGAGTGAGTTAGGTAGGTGTGGAGAGAAGTAAATGGCACTACATTATGCAGCGCAATAACTTTTCATAACGGGAGGCAGCCGCAAGAGGCTATAGCAGCACAAGATGTTTACATAAACAGAAAGGGGAGGATGCTGACTGTGTCGATTCGGTGGAGTGAGTGTATGGGGGAATGTGGGTGTGAGCATGTTGCAAAAGCAAAACAATCTCGTGCTTCTGTATAAACCTTATAAATGACTTTTCTTTTGTTTAATCACACAGTGTTTTCTGATCACACTCCAGTGTTTGCATGTGACTCTCTGATTGAGGACGTGAATGTGTGTACTCTGCAGCCGTCTGATTTTGGTGCAGTGGCGTAACGGAATGCCGGACTGAGGACGAGACTATTATCAGCATTCGCCGTGACAATGGAGCCCCAGTGGTCACAGGGACAGAGGAGTGCGTAGAGGAGGAGGAGGAGGTGGTGTAAGAGTAGGATGGGGGAGGGAGCCGAATCTGCTGGAGGAGTCAGTGATGGGGAAAATGGGTGGAGGGGGGGGCGCTAATGGCCCGAAGACACAGCTGGCTGCAGACACCCAAGGACAGAAAGACAGAAAGAGTGAGAGACAGACAGAAAAAGAGAGAGAGGGAGAGAGAAAGAGAGAGAGGGAGATTGGGGGAGCGACAGAGACAGTGGGGGTGTAAAGATGATATAAATAGAGTTAGAGGGAAGAACAGAGTGCAAGAGAAGCGTCTCGTCATCGCAGCAGACGAGGGAGAGAAGGTTATTTTCTTGTCATGCCTTTTGCATCTGTTCACCCGCCATGGCAAATGTATACACACTGCACTCATACGCACACACAAACAAACACACGGACACTGCTGCCACGCATGTCAATGAATTATCCATGGAACAATGGCGGCTCCTCACATTAATGAACATAAACGAGGGAACAAAGATAGAGGGCTGAAGCTAAAACAGCATGAAATTCTCTTCCACAGATTGCCCATTCGAGACGATAATTACCATGGGATCACAGGACCGTCAATTATCCTTCAATAATTTATGTGATGATGTATATGGAAAGTTTTTAGATGACAACCTCCCTTGAAACGAAACATTTTCACGTCAACCTCAAAATACTTGGATGGTGCTGACTAATCCACATCACAGTGTATTTTCTACATGAAACAAAAACTCCAGATCCTCTCACCTGGGCTGTTAACCTTGACGATGACATTAATGTACGCTGAATATGTTAAACGGGAAAAGGTATATGCCAGTGTCTACGCGCAAAGCTTGTGGCTGCTTGAATGAGACAGGAATATGCACTCATGCGTCATTGCAAAAGAGAGATAGAGGGGAGGAGATGGGAAGATAAGAAAAATAACAGACCCAATAATGAAGTGTAATAGGGGTGATGGTAGAATGCTGAAAAGGAAGTAGATTGGTGTTAGACTAGCAGATGTGAACTAAAGATGTGGAGGGGAAAAAAGCGGCAGTGTAAAGGGAGGAAGGGAGAAAAGGAGGAAGCAGGAGGATGGGAGGGAGGAGGTGTGGTATAGGATGTTGACAGAGCAGCGGAGGCAGTGATGGAAAAAGCTGAAACAGAGCTGAGACACATTGAGAGAGAGAGAGAGAGCGAGAGAGAGAGAGAGAGAGAGAGAGAGAGAGAGAGATGTCTGTGTACGCTGGCAAGAGGAAGAGACGGCAAAAAGAGGCAGAGGAAGAGAGGCGGAGTATGAAAGGTTAAAGAAAGGGGAGCTGAGGAGAGAAATATGGGTAGCGGAAGATGCAGAGAGAAACAGTGAAAGATGGAGGCATGGAGAGAAGATAAAGAGAGTGGGGTAACTCAAAAAGAGGAAGAGAAGAGGAGGAGGGAAGGATGCTGCATGGTAGGATGCTAGAGATGGAGCTGTTAAGGGGACAAATGATGACGAAAGGGGCGGTGAGATGATGAAGGGAGAATGTGTGTGGGCAGATGTCGGGAGAAAGTTTTACCAAGCAGCAACAAAATACGGCTAACTGAGAAGAACTATTCCACATATTTTTAACAGAATAGCTTATTATTGTTGATTGTCCTGTTAGGGATGAACCTTCTCATGATGATGTAAAAATTCTAGCAAGAACAGCAAGAAAGAGATATTTCTAAAAAAAAATAAATAAAATAAAAAAAAAAAAGTATTTTGGTATGAAAATGAATTTCCTCACTGATGTCTGTTTATTGAATATACCACTTTCAAACATTACCAAATATTCATAATGGTTTTGGACCAAGAACTGAGGTCCTTTGCAAAGCAAAGTACAGATTTTTTACGGAGACAACACTTGTTAATAGGATCTGGATTTGTTTCACAGGAAGAAAAATGTTGACGGTCCTCAGTATTGTCTTTTATATGTGATACATTTGTTCATGAGTGCTGCAGTTTGTGTGTGTTTGTACTGTTATTGTGTGTGTGTGTGTGTGTGTGTCTGTTGGTCGGGTGACAAGCCACATGAATAAATATGGCCGTGGAGATAGCCCAGGGTTTGTTGACTGCTCTGATGTTTAAATTTGTGTTGTGGCAAAGCTAGTGACTCACTCTCTGATACAAGCTAACAGTCTAAAAGCAACACTTGGTCCACACAAACCTATTCTAATTTACTGCTGCGGGAAAAACTGCTTAGGTAGCTGTGAATTGTTGCCAGCCTTAGCTAATTCCAGCACCCGGATGACTAGTCTAGTTGTTTTTCAAGAAGATCGATGCATGCTAGAGTGTTAGATGGCACTTCATGCTAATAACATCGGCACAGATTTTGATATTAGCCAGCTAGGCTAATGCATTCCAATGCATTCCCTGCTGCTTGTCTGATATCTAGCGAGTATAAGTGTGTAGTGTCGTGTCTGACTCGCTGAGATCTCATTACAGATCTCCCTGGCCGTACAGACCCGTCACTGGCCTACCCCCTCCGTCCATCCATCCATCCGTCCGTCCATCCATCCGTCCGTCCATCCATCCATCCTTCACTTCATCCCTTGCTTGTCTCATCCATCTCTCTTCTCACTCCTGGGCCCTCTTCTATCCTAATCTTTTTAGTATGCATTGGTATGTAGCTGTGGCTGCAGGTAAAAGTCGTTGCTTATGCATGATTGTAGGTGTGTGTATGTTTGTGTGTGAGTGTGTGTATAATTTGTGGGTTGTGAGGATGCATGTTTTGGCAAAAGAGTGTGCATGCATGTAAATTCAGGCTTGTGTGTGTATTCCTTCGTCCTGAGAAGAGACACGGCTGAGTGAATTAGAACCTGATCTTGATTCGGTTTGCAGGCACATGCATGCAGACGTAAACATGAGGGCAAAGGCAAACTCACACAGAGAACACACTTAAAGACACTGAGTGAGCTACAGTACGTTGTGGCATTACAGATGGCTTTTCTGCAGGCCAGCTGTATGTTGTGCATGTTGGTCTGCATGTGTGTGATTGATTACTATTCTTACGTGCTCGCAGGTGCTTCTTTTATTCAGCAGCCTTCAGTCTTGTTCCCTTCCTTTTTTCCCTCTCTTTTTCCTTCCTTCTTTGTTTAAAAGGTGCAACACACATTTCTCCACAAAAAGATAAGTGATAAGTACTGTGGAATAAATCAATATTAAAACACAGAATAGCCCAGCAGCTCCATTCTCACCGTTCATTATGTTTTGTTCAGTACAGAGGAAATACATCTTAACAACTGAGATAATTGATGATATCATAATATAATTTAATTTAAAATTTTGGCTCAGGCTTATCCCTCATCTCAGCCTCAGGTGACTGTGTATTTTGTGTGCGATTATGAGTATGTCAGTGTGCTCTCAACCTGGGTACCATGGCTACGCTTAGGTCAGTCGATAGACATCAGAGTGAGAGGTCATTAGCATCTCCCTCATGTTTTCTCTGCATGAGAACATTAGCAATTAGCCGGATCACGACTATGCGTCTGCTTGCTCTTCTCTCTGGGTGGCTGAGCAGCGTGCTCTGGGATGTGGCTATCATTTAGATCACAAACCAACACGAAGTCCGTCTCTGACGTCGGTACCATGATTGTTTTGTTTATTTTTTCCCCTCTGTGGTGTTTTGTTCTTTTCGCAAAGAGTTTGCTTGATTTAGTACAGTCCACTGTTCACAGCCCAATTCCTAGTCATTTTTTTCCTAACCTGGATGGGTAGCTGTTAACATTTGACGTGTGTTTGACATCTAACCAATGTGTTTGTGTGTGTGTGTGTGTGAGGGTGTGTGTGTGTGTGAGTGTGTGT
>JAPQRQ010000027.1:13691980-13709414 GCA_037367365.1 Apogon talboti | reverse complement strand
GGGTGGGGGGTGGGGGGGTGGTTCTGCAGATGTGAGAGTATCCAAGGTGATCAGTGAGCTCTGACAATAACAATGATAAAAAAAAAATCTCTTCTGCCCCCTCACTACACCCACCTCTGCAATGCCGCAACCTCTTTCTCAAAGAGATACACAGAGAAAAAAGAGAGGAAGAGAGCAAATGAGAGGGAGAGATAAGAGAAGACAAGGAGAGAGCGGGAGATGAAAAGTGGAGAGATACTGACCAGCAAACAGAAATAGGGAAATAACGATGGAGGAGGAGGAGAAATGGCAGGAAAGCAAACAGACTTAGCGACTATTAGCACAATGAATCCTGCCTTTGACTTTATCATCCACATACCAGCACATGCTATTAACCCCCCCAGCCACCAGCCTGCCTATCACCACAGCAACACCCCATTGTCTGTGGCCGACAGCATACCAGCGTGCCCACCGTCCCCTGATCTGGCATCGGGCCTGTGCCCACTGTCAGATCACACAGGGAGAGCGGCGTTCATTCATTTCACTGCCTGCCTGGCTGGCTGTGTGGCACCGGTTGCTATGGAAGCTAATTTACAGGCAGAGAACTCACTTTGTGTCTGTTGCACGGAGGCAGTCAAGCAAAACACGCATGCAGGGGACACACACATATACAGTACATGTAAGCAGATACATACATGCAACCTAGCAACAGTTCTGAATATGGAGTACTGTTTAGGTAAGAACAGAGACTCAAGAGGAGGGTCCAGCATTTTCCTTTTACAAAATCATTCATATGGTTAGAAATATTGTGTGTCATAACTGAAAGGTCAAAGGTCAGTAAAATATAATTATATTTTTAAGCTTGGGATGTGCGTTTCTTCATGAGCTGTGCAGCCTGGCGACCCGAAGCCTACCTGCTGGAATGATGCAAACTTGAGCTTGAGCTCATTTACACATGATCACATGGCAGATGGTAGACAGATTTAGTGATGTTGTGAGGATGTGATTGTATAATTACTTTATAAATGGAAATAGGCTTTTTACTTGAGGTTAGAATTTCTACTGCTAGAAGTTTCTCAATCCAAACAATAATAATATACTGTGTGTAGCATGGGATCATGGAAGTGTTGTTTTCACCACTCACCACTGATGAAAACCTATCATATTTACAGTCAAGGTAATGTATTATAGCTTTTTTCACGTAACCTTTGGTACCAAACATTGATATTATAGCATTTTTCTTGTGAAATAGCTGCAAGTAACGTACTAAATATCTCATACTTTGTGCATTAGCATGGTTGGCTTCCATGAGCTATAGTGTTTACTATGTTTCCTGTTGATAGTCGACTGAATAAAACGGGCTGATGCATTTGATAAAATTATGATTTCTGGTCTTTCTCCGACAGAACCACTCTGTTTAGACTTCCCTGCACATGGACATAGATGGGCTTAGATCAGTGGTTGTCAACCTTGTTGGAGGTACTGAACCCCACCAGTTTCATATGCATGTTCACTGAACCCAGCATGATATTCGCCAGCTTCAACACAGCTGGTTTTATGAGTGTTTCACCAATGCTGTGTGGTTTGCCCTGCTTTGTGATCAGGTAAGCAACTTCGTCCGATGCTGTGAGGATCGGTTTGTTGATAGGTACAAAGCCGAGAACAGGCAGAGTAGCCTTTTCATCGAATCTGGCGCTCTTCACCTTGAATTCAACAAGGGTTGTGTTCTTGTATTCCCCATCTCCATGCAGCTTAAGGAACTGTTCCTTTAGTTTTGCCGGTGCTAGACTAGAATTGCTCAACTTGGCATTGCAAATCATGCAGATAGAACGCTGACTCCCATCACGTTCCGTTATACATGTGAATCCATATTGTACATATTCGTCTGACCACTTTCTTTTTTTGCTCGACATAGTTATTATGAAGGGATTAAAATATTGAGAAAGAAATCATACGACGTACCATCACGACAGTCACAAGTTGACTACTGAGCGCAATTCCCTGCAGCACAGATAGGCTAAGCAATGTGGCGTGATCACCTGCAGCCAATGATGGCCAAGCTAGGCGTGTCATCATGAATCATATGAGTCGGGTGTGTGTCTTGACCTCCGCCCAACCCCTGAGACTGACTCACCGAACCCCTGGGGTTCGATCGAACCCAGGTTAAGAACCACTGGCTTAGATACTCTAACGCACAAATGACATATTATTGCTTAAAAGGTTGTGTCTGTGTTGCTTAAGTTCTCCAAACCATACACTGTATGTCTACATTTGTGCACATACAGTCAGGAACATGGGTGTACACATATGTACACATATATATCCTTACACACTCTCCCACACGATGTCCCTTTATGACTCAGTGGGCAAATGTGCATGTGACAGAACTCCAGTTGTGATGATGTAACTGACTGCTGTCATAACAACACTTGAAATGACACCATTTTAACAACACCAGCACCAACTTCAAAATACAAAACAACAAAACTGTGTAAATGTACATGTGATGCGGGTTTGGGCTATAATTAGAACATATGTGTGTTTGTTCTATGTGTTATATCTGAAACATCCTTCCCTCTCAGGTTCTCTGTCTGTGTCTCTGTCTGTGATCACACTTTTTCTCTCAGCGTTATGTAACTCCAGCAGCTGTTTGAAGGCACAGGAGGGGGGTTGGCGGGTAGAAAACTTTTCAAAGTGCCGTTGTTGCTGCATGATTTAAACATAGAAGAGACACCGGTGACAGTTTCTGGCTTCCAAAAAAATCTCGACAATTGCCTGATCCCATCACAGACTTTCTATGTACTCCAATGGATATTTCCACCTTCGAGTTTTGTCTCCTCTGTCACAAGCACAAAACAATCTCTGGCGTTAAGTTTTAGCTGCTTTTCCGTTTTGTTCCCCCACTTTCCATAGTGCATTCTGTTTAGTGTTTGTATTCTGTTCCTCAATCTGTCTGTCTCCCTCTTAACACCTCCGGCTTTGGTGTCAATATTTATTTGTTTCCCTCACCTCATGTCTTTTTGTTTTCTCTGCATTCTGGCCCTTTTTTTCACTCCTCACTGTACGCTTCCTTCTTCCTTTCTCTTATCATTTCTCTCTCTTTCTCATTCTCTTTCCATCTTGCGAGCAGCTAAACACCAGCAGGTCAGGCTTTACTTAGTAACACACTCATTTAGCTGAATGCACACACACACACAAACACACACACACACACACACACACACAACCACACACACACACACACACACACACACTTCACATTCAAGTCTCTTAGAGTAGACTACATCCCAACTAAAATTACAGCCTTGCTTGCTGGTTATAGTGCTGAGCAGCTGTGCAGGCGAATAAAACTTTGCCCTGCAATTGCACACTCACCAAAAAACTTTAATAATAATAAGCATATATCATTCTCCATATGCTTATAAAAGAGAAAGTGCAAGTGAAGTGACTGAATTTAAGAGCAAAACCGCTCCACTCGTTGCTGATGCTGAGTGAATGAACTCATTATGCATTTCCTTCACCATCTCTGCTACATAGTATTGTTAGTCTGCTGGTTAACAAACCTACTGTATGTGTTCTTTCTCAATGGATTTCGAGTTATAATGCTTTACTGTTGCTAATACAGTGCGCCAACAGGTCTATTCCGCCAGTGTGATAGTGTAATAAGCTGCATGTGACAGACAGTATTTACTCATGAAGCGTCTATGTGATGAAACTTAATACTGTCGCATTAGAATATGTGTTACAAGCATCATATACTTAATGATCTGTGTTTAGTCAAATTCTTAACTGTAATGGAATGTGCACTCAACAGAGATGGGTGAAAAAACAATAATGATAATTATCACAATATATTTTTACTTAGCATGGGTATTCTAATTATTTTCTGAAGTTGAAAAGTCAAAACAGTTTAAGTCAATTAGTTGAAATGTTATTGCTAACATGTTCCCTCTAACTAAACCAAATTAATAATAAACACAAGAGGTCGATGACAGTATGCTTACTGTTTTTGACAAATTGACTAACCTAAAAATAACTCAGATGATTTACACCCATCCCTAACTTTTTTATCACACTTTTTGGATTTTTGTTTACCTTAGAAACAGTCACAGATGTTTCAGTGTTTGGCTGTTTACCATCATTTCACTCAAACATACTTTGATGTTGAACACATTATCATTCTACCTGTTCTGAACATTCCAACTCTACATTCCTGAAATGCTCTGCCATTTGGCAAGAGTTAAGGCACCGCTTAAAACCCCAAAGAAGTATGCGGCTGCATTGACTTACATTAAGGACCAGAAAATCTGTTTAAACTTTAAAGAAATAATGTGACATTTATCGTGATATTTACTGATTTCAATCCATATGATAACATTTTTGGCCTTAACCCCTGCAGGACTTTTCTGTCAGTGTTTTGATGCAGAAATGCTCGGACGGGAGGACGGAAAAGGATGAAAAGACAGGAGAGAAATGACAACACGAATAAAGGAGGAAGGGGAGGTGAAGAGAAGAGAAGAGAAGAGAAGGCTGAGGAGGAACGTAAAGGACAAATATTAAGTGGAGAGAAGACGGAAAGGATGAGAGACATGAAGGACAGTTGATGAACTGCACAGAGCTGGACAGCGGCCAGATCCTTTTAATGAGCAAAGTGCTGCACCCAACACCTCACACCTAATTACACACACACTCTCTCCCTCTTAAACACACACACCCACCATTGCAGGAACCTTATTTTTGCCTTCACCACTCTGCAGCATCCCACCATCCAGCACTAAGTACTCCCTCCAGATCAAACAAGCAGCACACAGTAACCAGCATACAGATGAGCCTGTCCTCTTCCTCTCTACCCCCTCCTTGCTTTCTCTCGCTCATCTGAACCTCTGTCTTCTCTTCCCTGCAGTAACCCCTTGCTCATCCTCTCCACCCCCTACCTCCCTGTCTCCCTCCCAGCTCTCTTCACCCCCCCCACCTCCATCTTTCTCTCTGATGTTCCTCACTCACATGGAGGGAAATACATCAGCCCTCACTAGACAAACATACTGCACTGACACTGGCCTGGCTAGTCCAATAAAAACATATTACCTGCAAACTGCATTAGGCCTGAGTGCAGACCACACACACATGGGCATGCAACACACACAGCTGTATCTACGAGGAGCTACTGTGTGTAATCAGATCTAGGTTAGCAGTCTTGGTATACTGTTCACTGGAACAGCATGTACCCGCCCTCTCACCCCACACTCAAACTGAGCTCCTGTAAAAACACACTGTGCGTTTCTGATGTTGTACAATACACACAAGGATGAAGAGGCATTTACACTTCTGTGTGTGTATTAGGGTACACACACAGAAGTGAAAAGAAGATGAGAGAGGGCTGAGTATTTCTGTTCTGGTTCATCTATGTGATCTTATCAGCGTTAGGGTTTGGGTGCTGGATCTTGCTGGAGCCTTTAGGTTTACGCTCGTGTGTGTATATGTCATATGTAATGGATGACGGTGGTCCATGTGGGTATTGAGAATGATGCTGAAGAAAGTAACGAAACAGAAAGCTTTTTGCCACCACAAAGTGTTTCATTTTTCATCACACATGGGGTCCACGGTGGGAGAGTCCAGTAATACTATGGCTACTTTCAACATATTTTTTCATATGTTGGGGCAATATGTTTTCTAATTTAAAAGTGTGTGCACAGCACCTCAGTGGGGCCATAAAACTCCCCAGTTCATAGTTTACCATGATTCCGACTCGATTCCTACTCAATTTTGTGGAGACAACATGCCACATAGAAAGGCTGTGTGTTTGTAAATATAACAAAAACACTTAACATATCAATTTATATAAAAAAGAAGTACTTAGTCAAGTTATGATAAACTGAGTAATGTATGATATCAGAACTATTACTTCATTACTGGTGCAAAAAGGAATGTCGATGGCTGTGTTCCATTTCACTACGGTCCCACAGCTCCTATTGCAGCCGAGACTGAAATTAACAAAGTACATACACTCAAGTATATACTTAGCTATAAATTGTGGGCACATATGTCTTATTTATATTTCATAACACAGTTCAGTTTGAAATACGCTGAGCAACTACTACAACTACTCACTTTCCAGTAGAACTCAGAACAGAAAAAACTGTTTTCATTGAAATCGCATTGGTGCAACCTAAAGTAAATCATATGATATGCTTGTAAAAGATGACAATACATAGTGCTTACAAAGGAGCCATTTGAGTACTTTTACAAGTTAAAATTTAAGTGCATTTTACCAAATAATTTAGGCTTATTTATTTCACTTCTAACAGCGTATTGCTATACTAAAGTACCAATAGTCTTTTTGCATTTACTTTTGGAGGATTTGTGTGCCTTGCGCCAAAAGAAACATGGGAAATAAGGACAGAGAAAAAGTAAATCTCCTGTTTCAGAGGAGATCTCTCCTAAAGCACCCAAAAATACCAGTATTTTACTAAATCAGTACTCAAATACCTCTACTACTGTTCATAACTGTTGATCGAGTCACATGTTGTTGGTTAACAAACTACATAATGAAAAAATCTGACATGTTACAGGTGAAAATAATGAATGATTACCATGGCAGCAACGGAAACAGAGGACTGTTACTGCACATATTTATAAAAAGAAAGACACACTGTCACTCAATATAAATATAAATGACATGCTATGAGTCATAGGTTGAATGTCCACATTCATTAGCAGCTGACTGTGTTTATGTGTGAGTGTGTGTGTGTGGTGCTTTTAATGACAGTGCTGCGGTCCGGTTGCTCCTTACAGCCCCGCTTGTGTTCGTGGCACTTCTCTTTAATGAGGGACAAACATTCGCTCTCTGTCTGTCTCTGTCTGTCTGCCTAATAACCCCACACAGTAAATAACCATGAGCCTCCGGGGCAATTAGGTGGGCACTTGGGGCTTATACTGTGGAGCTCATAAACACATACACACCGACTGACGTGGACAAACTTAGACTATGGCAATCTAGTTAAAAAGTAAATGCGAAATCAGATATAAACGAAGGGACAGATCGATGCCAGACAGCAAGATTAAAGAGTGAAAGGTGCACAAAGCAGCAAGGAAATGTATAGAGATATACGGCACTGATATGTCATCAAATATCACTTAATGTCTCTGTGAATCTATCACTCCTCTCCTCTCCTCTCCTCTCCTCTCCCATATTTGTTTAGTCTGAGAAGACAGGGAGACAGAAAGAGGAAAGAAGGTGGAAAGAGAGAGAGAGAGAAACAGAGAGATGCTTTCACCTTTCATTTTACCACAACAATGAGTTGCCAATTTCAGTATGCCCTTTACTGACCATCACCCACCTACACACACACACACACACACGCACACACACACTGAAACCTGCTCTCCACATGCCTCCCAATCTCCATGATAATCAGCTTCCTTTCATTGTGTTGCATCATGCAGGAAACCAACTGTTAGTCTGGATGTGTGTGTGTGAAGGAGAAAAAGTCAGAGGAAAAGGAGAGCAGACTTTAGTGGGTTTTTGTGTGCGTGTGTAGGTGTGAGCGTGTGTGTGCCATCCCCATTTTTCTCTGTAGCAGTAATTGCGTATTCAAGATATGTAGCCTTGCCATGCCATGCTGTGCCAAGCCAATGGGCTGGCTCTTGTCTTATCTGTTTCTTTTGACTAGGGAAATATTGCTTTTACACATGCTTCGCAAAGATACACAAACACACACGCAAAACAAAAACTGTCAACACAACTTTACTTTCAGTCAAAAATATTAGTCAGTTATTTAACATTTTCAACTTTTTTGTGCATACATGTAAAATTGCATTTTGAAGCACACACAGATGCTGACTGTTTATCCCAGTGCAGGTGTTTACGTGTTGATGGCAGCCATGTCGCTGCATCCCTATAGGGGATCAGCATCTCATCTTCCATTCATATATTCTTCATTCCCTTCACCTCTTATCACTTTCCCTCTCCTGCTCTATCATTCTCTTATTTTTACTCTTTTGCCTACATTGTCTCTATCTTTCTAGGCAGACACACACGTAATCACAAACACACACACACGCACACACACACACACACCACTGCTGTTCTCTATCTCACCCCTGTTTTTTCTCCCTGACACTTCTCTACACCCTCTCTGCCTTATCGCTTTCGTACCCCCTCCCTCCCTGTTGCACTGCCTCTACCCCCACCCACACACCCACCCACCTTCCCCAAATACACACAAATAGACCTATAAGCGCACACACACGCACGCATGCACACACCCACTTCCCCGTCTATCTCCACCTCCCACTTGCTTCTCTCTCTCTCTCTCTCTCTCTCTCTCTCTCTCTGTCACACCTCTCTCAGCCCTCCCCACACCTCCCTGTCTCCCTCTCTCTCTCTAGGGTGATTGAGGCTGTGGGTAGCATCCGTTTCAGTCAGCAGTGACACTGCAGTCTCAGTGCATCTTTTAATGGCACACTATAGTAAAGCCGCCTCTGAACTGAACTGCGCAGCATATGAGTGCTACAAACACTATCTCTCTCTCTCTCTCTCTCTCTCTCTCTCACACACACACACACACACACAGAATACACACATGACTCATGTTCATATGACATATAGCACGTTGCCAGAACATATCAGGCAAAGCGATTCTAAATATAGCACATCTAATCTTCAAAAGCTATACAGAAGATGCACCCGAAGAGTTTGGACAATTTACAGACTTTTCATCCTTATACACATCACACAATAATACTGCCACACTACAATTAAAACATGAAAGAAAATAAGAATCTATCTTCATCATTGGGTTCATAATATTAGTAACTTTTTTTCTGCGTGTGTGTGCAGATTCGTCCTTATGCAATAGGCAAAGTAAACAGCATGTTATGACACATGGTGTCCCGTTATAGCACTACGTAACACAACCCAAGGCTCAGGATGCTGAATGCAGCCAAGTGAGGAGAAAAACAAACAAACCACAGACAAACAGAGAGGTTACCCATCATGCATCCCTTGCATGTTTTCTGTGTGTTTCTCAGGCAGACACAATATTTGTATTTGTTTTTTGCATGTGTTGTTTGGACAGATGTGGCATAAAACAAGGTTGAGGCATGTGTCTGGTACTGGGAGTGTGTGTGTTTTTATTTACGTGAGTGTGGGAGTGTGTGAATGTTCTTCCCTTATGAAAAACATCCAGTGATACTTAATGGAAATAGAGCACAATCCCATGAGGTGCCCTGCTGTCCTCTATCCGGCATGCAGACACAGATGTACACACAGACAAACACAGACACACACGCCCCCTTAGCCTTTTCCTCTGCGCTCACTTCCATCTGTACACTGGTGCTGTCTATCTTGTACCCTTCTAGAGGATAGGAGTGGAAAAGCATGGTACCTGTTAGGGGTCAGCCGTTCTCTCCTCCTTTTGTTGTCCCTCCAATCTCCCTCTTGGTCAGCGGTTCTGAGCCGAGGCAAGCTAAGCTGAGTCGAGCCGAGCCGAGTGACAGCGGCGAGGCTCAATCCGTTTACCCTGCGATGCTGAAAATGGCACCAGTATTCCCTGATAGCGGCAGCCTGCCTGCCTGCCTCTCTCTCTCTCTCTGCTGCTCTCTAGCTCGCCTCCCTCCTCTGCTTGTCTGCTGCCATGTTGAGTGCACGCAGGGTGAGGGGCGGGCTGTAAGAAGGGGAGGGGGGGTAGTGATGGTGGAGGAGAGAGGAGGAGGAGGAGAGAGTGAGGGGGACTCAGGGGGATAAGAAAGCAATTAGAAGACAGCCCCTCTTCCTTCCAGTCGGGAATGTATAATGGAATTAGCTTGGGGAGGGGGCAGTGGCACTGGGCATTGGGGACAGGAGATGGGAGGGTGGGTGTGGTGTGGTGTTGGGGTGTCTCATCCTACAGCCACTGCTGGGGAGTCTAGCAGCCTGTCCGACAGCCACCATGCACAAATGTGTGTGTATGAGAGCGAGAGGGAGCAGATGGGGGGTGGGGGGGTGGTGAGAGTGATTGCACTGATCGCAGTGAGTGTGTGTGTATTAGGGCTAAAGAGCTGGGGCGAAAGAGAGAGAGGGCGATGGGGAGAAAGAGAGTGATTGCCGATATACTGACGGGAGGGAGGAGTGTTTGAGCTCTGGGACCACCTGCTTCTTACCTCTCTCTCTCTCTCTCTCTCTCTTTCTCTCTCTCTCTCTCTCTCTCCCTCTCACTCTCATGCACTCAGAAGCACCCAGCAGGAGAGAGAAAGGGCAAACGGCAGCTTCAAAGCCCTTCTCTGTCTCAGGTTTGCTCTCCCTCCTACTCTCTGACTCCCTCACTTTCCCTTTCTCTCTCTCTCTCGCTCTGAGTGGGTGGCGAGGGAAAACGGCATGTGTGTCTGGGAATGCAACTGTTTGTATGCATGCAATCGCAAGACAGAAAATTTAACATGAAATTTTTGATGTGCACTTGCTTGTGTCGGCATTTGATTTGCAATGTCCTTTTTGTTTAGCTTATGTGTGGCTGGATTCTGTGCTGTTGGACATTACTTATTATCTAGAATGTGTGTGTGTGAAACAGATGAATGCATGTTTAGTCGCGTATGAAAAGAAATGCCCAAAATCCAATGGTGACAGTGATAGGAAAAGATAAAGACCGGAGAAGCGAATGGGGAAGGTTTGTCCTCATAAAGGTGTGTGTATGTGTACAAGAGGAAGCTGTCTTTTGATGGAGAGGGACTGAGCCTGCCGCTGTGTGGGGGAGATATGTGTATGCGTGTGTCAGTGATTGTGCTATGAATGAAAATAAGGAGTAAGGGGAGGGGAGTGGGGAGGAGGGAGGAAGGGAAGTGGGACTGTGACTCTCCTCCCATTCAGCCGTCTCCTTCTCTCTCTCTCTCTCTCTCTCTCCTCCTCTTCTTGAGTGACAGATGAAGGGCTGAAAGCAGCTTGCTTAGGCGGGCGTCAATAATTTGCACCCTCTCTCCTCTCCTCTCCTCTCCTCTCCTCTCCTCTCCTCTCCTCTCCTCTCTTTCATTTGTCCTGTCTTGCAAAAGCAGCGCTTGTCGCAACGCGCCGAGCCGCCCGAGCGTAACCCCGGTCATTCTGAATTTCTCCTGTGCATTCAAGGGTGTTTCATCGAGTTTACAAGCGGCGCCTCCTTCTTCACTTCCCCGCCGTGTATATTGCGCGTCTTGCAATTACGGCAATGGCCCGTGATCGCTCCTGGCACGCACACACGCACACAGCCGCGCCAGGATGGACAGACGCGTAAAAGAGCAGAGCACTACCTCAGCTGCTTTTTCTCACTTTTATAAACAAATCGAGTGTATTGGCAGTCAGTCGTTCAGTCAGTCAGTCGCACGCACATACACACACACACACACACACACACACACACACACACACCGCGCGCGCACACACACAGGCGCGTTGGTTCAAGGGCAATTGATTTGGAGTTTAATTTCTCTCCTGGTGCTCTTGACGCAAAAGGATGCGCCTCCGTCTGACCTTGACGACAGACAGGGGGAGTTTTGTCTCTGTCGCCAAGCTCACTCTGAAGCCTCCCGGGAAACGCATCCACCCGCTCTATAACAAACACGCGCACGCAGCTTCTTCACCTGGAACTGTCAAAACCTTCCATGCACTGTTATAAATGTCCGCTTTCCATCTGCCTTCTAATTATAGCAAACGTACGGATATTCCTAATTTTAGCCGCAGCCGCGCAATCGTCGTCTTTAAATAATTTATGAGTTCAGACACAGAGTCTGCTCCTCCTGCAGCTCGGGTGTTGCTCACCCCGTCGGATGAAAAACAAGGTGGCCTGGGATTTTATTATGGGGCAATGCATTCTCACCTCTTAGAAATAACAATGACCAGAACCTCCTGAGTGAGATTTGTTTAGGTACGCAGTAAATCCAGACTTTCCCAATCCTTAAATCATAAAACAGACATGGAGATATGATGTTATTCTGAAGGTGGATATCGGCCTTCACTTTGGCCCCTGTTCTAAACGGCCTAAAAGCAGGGAATCACATCACATCAATTTAAAAAAAAACAAAACAACTATTTCTTTATATATTTGGAAGTCGGCAATTTAAGGATCAGCGTTACCAGATGAACGGAGCCAACGTCCAACCAATACTCGATCGCGCCAGTGTGCGTTAATTTTTCTGTGCGTAACACTCGCCGGGACGCGTTTGTTTGATCAACGCGGATCTGAGTGAAGCGTGAGTTTGCCTACAGCGTTGACATCAATCGAGATGGACAGGGGTTAAAAACGACTGCCTCTGAAGAAGCGTTTGAAAGCTTCTCTCATCTCTGCTCGCCATACGCTCCGAGTATTCAGCCGGTCCGTGTAGGACATTGGAGAGTAGTACGGCGAGGGTCTGAATGAGATCATGTGTTTTTCTTCAACCTACATGGTGCTGTTTTATATGTAAATGTAACATATAGTATCAACAGAAACAGGTGTATAGGCAACAAAAGTCTAAAAGTGTGATTGGATTACACAATATGGGCTTTAAAATGCTCTGCTATATCACATCAACTATACAACATCCCATGTGCGTTTAAAGTACTTTAAAATCACAAACTACTACATGTATTTCGTTGTCAAAATGTACCTCAGTCCAGCTGTAGTTCGAGTTCTCTGACGGGGGAAGCGGTGGGGGCGCAAGGGTCAGGGTCGTTGAGGACTCAGCCACACGCATCTCGGATCAATGGGAGGCAGGCCAGGAAAGGGGATTGCTCTCTGTTGCCATAGAGACGGGAGGACAGTGGTGTTGGATACTGTTACTAGGCAGGAGAGGGGGGCCTCTCAGCGAGGTGAGAGAATCTGGGGTGGTCTGCTTTGAAGGGTAAACAACATCATTTCGGGATAGAAGTGGACCTATAGCTTGTTGAAACCTTTTTTTTCTCTGAATAAATTAAATGGAATATAATCACACACTGTTTGATACTATAGCTGAAATGTTAATAGGTATAGGGACAATTTAAATAGAAGCAGCAGTATTAGAGCTTTTATAATAATCTGAATAAGATAAGAAAACTTTCACTGTGAAATATTGTGGATGGTTATCAAATCAACAAATACCTCTTTAATATTGTCCAAGTCTAGTGCACAGCCTAGTGGTATTGGCTATGAAATGCATGATAGTAGACTTCAACTGACCCATTTCTTCCGCATTATTAACCTTGAAACACACTTAAGTGCCTTTGGTTGCTCTTTTAGGTGTTTTCAAGGACCCAGGCCTAGTTGTTTTCGTTTCGCATATGATGACAAATAGTGCGCTGTGCCACAGATTGAATTAGGACTTCCTGTCGCCTCGAACCTTATTTGTGATCAATTATTCAAATTTCAATTCTAAGTCAATATGGCGACACAGTTGCTTTCATGAACTTGTACGGTTGTTTTGTCGTAATTTCATCCAAGCAAGGTAGACTGTTAGGAATTGGTCGGAAGTGCCGGTGGGTTAACTGCAGTTCATGTCAACATGGAGCGTACACAGGCCTCAAGTATTATTATTTAACAGTCAGCCCGTAGGAGCAGGGCAGAGCAGGCAGAAAAAAAGCATTACCTGTGATGTCTAGAGCAGAGCCATTTTTCACACCTGAAAAGAGCTGCATCACATTGGAAAAGTGAATCATCCAATTAGAGCGCGGCCTTAGGTCACCTGACCACTTAAGTTCAAAACTAGGAAGTGGCGAGTTATTAAAATAAGTTATTTTACCTTTTTTTTTTTTTTTTTACATTTTACATATTTGACTTTTTTTTGTAAATTTTTTTAGCATTATATTATGTGTTGGGTCGTTTTTATTTCATGCATCATAATGTAATTCACATTTAGATTTTTAAAAACAGACTTTACTGGCACAAACTCTTTTATTTAGGCAGAAATGGTCTTTGTTTAGTGATTACATAAAACTCAGATGTGTGTATGCTCTATTAAACTAAGGACGATCGAACTCCACACAAGATCATCAAAATCCAGATTGTAATGCTCACTGAGGAAGGTGGGGGGCATCTTGGAAATCCAGATCACCCTCTTTATCTTATTGTGACACACCAGAAGATTAGCAGCAGTTGGCAATAACATCATTAAGATGCAGGACTGAGAAGGATAGAAGATCCTTCATGTCCACCGCCATCAAAGTCTACAACACCCCAGTCTGATTATTCTTTTGTCTTTCTTTTTATGTTATTGAGCTGATTTAAAGTGCATTTACCTCTGGGGATTAATAAGGTTCATCTTTGTGATCACATCACAAACAAAACAAACAGGCCTGTACGTATGACTCACGGGCTCTAATTTAAACTGATGACAACCAATAGCGTCATCTCTGTGACGGAGACGTTGATCTCCAACAAGACACGAAGCTTTAGCGCCATCTAGTGATTTCTGAAGGTATTGTCTAGTTCATGCGCTTAACAGTAAAAATGCGTTGTAATCATATCATTTCCCGGGAGAAAAAACATAAGTCTGTCGAATCGATGTGAAAGATGTCACGTCAAAGCCATTGGTGTCAGTGAGTGTATCAGCTACAATATGTTTTGGTGTCAGAGTGATGAAGATGATGATCCTGGATCAGTGGACGGGCTCGTGTCTCTCTTCAGCACCATGGACAGCGCTCTGATCTTCATGAGTAAGCGGCGCTGCAGGAGTCGGTTGAATGTTATGGAGAGAAACGAGAACAGAAGTAGACATGGAAAAACAGAGAGAAAAGAATCCTAAAAAAACAGGTTTAGCTACTGTATTATTTTAGGATGAGGATGTATACAGTTTGCACTTTATACTGTAAAAACCAGCTGGTGAAATACAACAATTTAACACAAAATATTTCAGACCTTCTCACCCTCATGCTAATGACAGGTTTGAGATAGAGCATTGAACTGACTCACAGTCAGGTCACAAAGGAGTGGAGATTTTTCTTACTCTTTATGTAAACCTAAAAGGGTCAGGATGCACATTGCACCATGATGCATTCAGGTTTGACAAGTCATGTGTAGATAGGAGCTAGATGAATTAAACATGCATACTTGTGGTTTTGATTTTACAAATGAAGCTGATTTTGATCTATTTTCCAAAGATTTAGCTGTAGCTTTGTCATTTTTCATTGTGTAGACTGTTTTTGCTGATCAGTACTGGGTATAATTTGGAATCTCAAAATGATTAACACCGACTGGATTAATCTGAACTGGCCTTTACTCAACCCAAACCTTTATTTAGACAAATATTATCATGACTGTAGAAATATACTAGACACATACATAAACTCACCTTCATCAATACGTGGCTGAAGCTGAAGTCACCTACACTGAAAGTATTGTCCTCACGTTTGCTTTTATTGCACACTTTATTCATTTAGTAAACAGATCTTCACAGTAACAATGCAGTAGCAGAAAACAGAAGCAAATAACTTCGCGGTGCAGCTTGGTAGGTCTTTCAAAGTATTTATAGATATTTACACTGAGAATATGAAAATCAAAGAACAGTGCCCGAGGTTATCCCTTCTGTGGGAGGAGGCGTTTTAACCCCTGTATCACCGCAAGTAAGTGTTAGGCTCGGAGTCCAGCTAATACAGCTTTGTACTGTTTTGTAGCTTTATGAATCCTGTCCATAGTGCCAACCCAAAAAAACATTCAAGTAATGTATTTCTGTCATTGCACAGGTACTGGGTTAGCCAATACACAGGACTCTTGAGAGGAAATTGAAAATTGCACTGGCACCACTTCAACAACTAGAGTCCAAAATCAAAAACACTTGTTGCTTTTCTAGTATGTCAACATAAAAATAGTACCTGAAGGAATGTCACTTTAAATAGTATCCAAAAGGTATAAATGTATCCCACCGTACAAAGCAACATGACGCAAAACCATAACCTAAACTGATTAATTCATTGTTTGTGACTCACCAATAAATAGTTATTTGGTCATGGAATTCCATAAAATGAAACAATATACAAGCTTTATCATGGTGCATTGCCTAAACTGTAAAATGATATCACAGCAAACAATACTCAGTCTAAATGCTTCAGGTCTGCGTTTGAGTGTAATGCAGCGGCAATACCAATTACTGAACACTAACTAACAGGAGTCTGGTTTTCAGCTGTTACAGTATTTTTGGTTTAAAGTATGTTTTAGTGTTGAGCTCTCACTCTCCATGTGGTGCAAACTGAAATAAGACACAGTAAACAAGAATAATAAAGACATACAAAACTGGAATAAGGCAAAGTGAAGGTACTACAGTGAAATATACTTGCACTCAGATGTACGTATGTATGTATTTACCGGTATTTCACTTGGTTTGTTCCACATCTGTACAAAGAAAAAGAAAGCGAATACAGAAAGACAAATAGAATGCACTGTTTTTGTCTTGCTCACCTGGTTGTATGTTATTTCTGCTGCTGTAGATCATTGCAGAATGTAAAAATAAAAACAAATTCTGGCACGTTTTTGTTTAATATTGTAGTGTAACATTATCAGCCTTTTATACATTGTTGTTGTTAAAGCTTATTGTCTGACCTTTTGCGGTGCAGTCAGTGTAAGTTCTTGTTTGGGTTCGTCTTAATATATTAAAACACTCAGATGAGACGGATACCCTCCATTTTTCAAACAAACATGACAGAATGAGAACACAGCAGTGGTTCCTTTGTGTGTACAACATCTGATAAAACAAAAATACATCTGTATCTAACAAATACAAAGCCTCTGTTCGAGCAGTCTTTTGGGGTATCTGTAACTTCCTCTATATAAACACACTTAAAAGCAGGGTCCCTACAGGCATTGATGGCAAGTCTTGGAATTCACTGAATTCAGCTTGATACTAGTAGTGGGATTTTCGGCACAATCCCAATAAGTCAAACTGCCACAAATGTGGTCCATTGTCCATTTGCGACCGGTGGTTGCTTTCACCCTTGAGACTCGCCCTCACTACCTGTGGCCCGGGCTCCTGTGGGTGGCGGAGTCCCCCTCTAAGTCCTCTTCCACAACACTGGTATAACCTTCTTTCTCTATGCAGCCTGCCAGGACCTGCAGCACCAGACGGAGCCTGCGGTCCATGGCCAGTAGGTGAGGCTGGATGAGGATGGGGGACAAGCGGTCTCGAAGCAAAGACTCCTCCATGAGGGAGCTCAGCTGGTACTCCTCCTTTGCCAACAGCTGGAGACGCAGATAAGTGGACTGTCTCACCCTGCGAAAGACAACAAACGTATTATTTTCACTGTTGTAAATACACTTAATATGACAAAAAGACAGGAAATAAATTAGATACAGTATGGTACATTATGTCACTTGACTCTAACAAAGTGACATTAGTAGTGTTTTTAAAAGGGTTGATGTGATTGATGCCATTGACATAAAAATAAAAATATAAATAAAAATGAATAAAATGATGTACTTTAAATTTGAAAATTGTTGGCACACACACACACACACACACACACACACACACACACACACACACACACACACACACACACACACACACACAC
>JAPQRQ010000027.1:13616444-13631553 GCA_037367365.1 Apogon talboti | reverse complement strand
AAAAAAAGATAAAAAATTGATAGGTGTACTTACATTACATAATTTTTATAAAATTTTTCAATAATGTTCAAATTCAGAGAAATAAGAGAAAATTCAATATTGATTTTATTGATTACAGTGGTCTTTCATTTAGTTGCCTGTCAAAGGCAATCATTACAAATGTTAGAATCAAATGACACAACATCTGTAGTGCCTGTGAAAAACCACATTTCCCATGTTCCCACGCCCCATAAACGCATCATCAAACCACACTTTTTGTAACTCTTTTGACTGGGAGATGCCAAACAGCAGAAATCAAACCTACTTTCTACAGTTTCTATTTTACAAAACCTATGTTCCTCTCCAGTACTCATCCTTCAAAACAATCTCCAAAGTTTCCCAATATAAGTCACTTAAGCTTGTTTTAGTTTGATGATGATATTTCCTGGTAACCTCTGGACCACCTTGGGCAGGTATCAATAGGTTTAAGGGCTGGCTCTGCACTTCCTCTTTCAGCAGTAGTCCATCGATCCTCCACCTTTCCACCGACAAATATAAATAAAACCTTATGCTAACTCATACAATATACTGCAGGTGTTCTGCTGAGTCAGCTTTTTCTCACAATATTTATCATCCTACACCTAATCACATTTGTACTGAACAACTGAATCACTTCTCCTGTCTCATACCTAATAAAAAGAAAAACAATAGGACAATGAGATGAAAAGCAATAAAATACATCATATCTCTTGGGAGATGTTTCTGTAGTGCACCAATAAATAATATTAGTGTGTGTATTAGTAATTCATCAGTAATAACAGAATGAGCGGTTTTAGGAGTTTCCTGACAGTTCTTCAGTAACTAAAGTGTTCTTTGTAAGTGACTAGTGCTGTCACCAACCGTTCATATGCCTTCCTGTTTCACTTTCTCCCTCCTACAATGTTTGGGTTCTTGTCTGTCATTGGTTTCCAGCTAATCCAGACAGCCTTGATCTCCAGCCAGGGATAATGGCTACAGGGCAGGAGAGGCCGGAGAAAGTTACCCTGGTCCCGGGTCACCGCGGTCTGGAAGCCGACATGGGATCACTGAGTAAACAAGTGGTTTCAGTCATGGGGCGGCTCAGGGCAGCCAATACAAGGGCGTGTGTATTTATGTGCATCCATGTGCCAAGAAGTCTTAAAAGTCGGGATAGGCCTATAGCGTTTTTCTTTCTTTTATTTTTTTTTTTAGAAACATGGACTGCTGCACGTCTCAGCTTGTGTTTGGATGAAATATCTGCTATTGGAGCTGGTCTTCAGGCCTGTATCTGAAGCAGTGAAGAGGGCTGTTCAAACACATCTCATCAGTATCACTTTTCAGCATTGCCACTGACAGGCATTAGTCTACCATCAGAAGAAATTACTGAATTAAACCGTCCTTCATGCATATTCATGTTCGTATTGCGGTGGCAACACACAAAATGAGCTCGGTATCACCAAATTAACATGCAATGCAAACAGACAATGATTTTGATATAATCAGCTTAACTATGACACTGCCAACTTAAGGAATTACTTTATGATGGCTCATTTGCATAATGGATGTCCTCAAACAAACACAATCATTTCATATTATGTCAGTCTGTTTGTTAAACTATGATGAAAGTCATGACATCCGTCTTGCTTTTAAAGAAAAATTCCACCCCGAGTGTCTCTTGGACCAGACTGTATTGATGGCACAGTTCCCTGTCATGAATCTAAGTGACAGGAAGTAATGAGTCAAGCTTTAAATATCTAACAAAGTGCTACAGTTTTAGCCAGTGAACGTAATGTCTGTTTTCCTTTGCTGCTTACCTTGTCTGATCTGTCAGTCAGGGTACATGATGAAGGAAAAGGACTGGAAATGTTAATCTGTTAGCAGTTTAATTATAGTCAGGGTGTTAAAGTAATAATGATAATACTACTACTACTACTACTACTACTACTACTACTACTACTACTAATAATAATAATAATACAATTTATTTAAAGGTTCCTTTCAAAACTCTCCGAGAGAATCAGAACACGATTCAGATCAATAAAACAATACAACAGCATACAAGAAAATTAAGAATAAATATAATAAATAAAAAAATGTCTTATATTATCCTCATTCAAGTCTTATAATAGTCTTTGGTAAGTCTAAATTTAGTCTAATTTGATAAATATGAGGTCATAGAAGTCAGTAAACAGTTTTAAATGCGTATTTGCCTGATGTCATTTGTCAGAGTGAATTGAGTTCTCCATTTAAGTCAATACATCTGATGTTACAAAGCTCTTAATCTACCACCGAACATAATACCATTGTTTTACTTCTGCTTTTCTGTTGGTAAAATGTAGATTAGCCTACCTACATAAAACCTACCTCTACATGAGACCACACATGGTTATAGCATTTTAGCTTTGTTATGCAAAAACAAGCTGGTGGTAGTGTGTTTGTATAAAAGGCTTTTATGGGATGGTCTGGTACAGCAGACAGTTGACGCAGTATGGATTACCACCTTGATCACACCAGTATATATATTTTTTATTATGTTGATTCATTATAGGCCATAATTTGCTCCTATCCCTCCTGCTTTTTGATTGTTACAACCCTAATGTGAAGACCGAATTAAGATGACGAGACAAACTGTGAAATATGCTTTGTTCATGCTGCCTAAAATGAAATCCAAGTTAAAGCAAATCATAATATCGCTGCTCTTTTATCATTTACATGTTCCATACTGTGCTAACCACTTCTTTTTGTTGTAAATCTACATTAGATTAGTTCTCACAAAACACACAATACTCCCCAACGCTAATCTTGACAATATTATCCTATTAAAAGGGAAAGAAGACTGAGTTTTGAATGGCATTTACTCTAATATGAACTGCACTCCAGGCTTCCTGACACCTCTAATCACATTTCCTCTTCATTTTTCACCTTCCTCATACCTATAATTGGGCTTTGCACCATTAAACTCAATTTTGCTTTGAAATATTCCTCCCTGATTTATAAACTAAATGTCTAGTACACTACAAGTATTTTATGCGTGGCTAAAAAAAAAAAAAAAAAGGACGTACGGCCATTTTTCTAATTTTTTTTTTTTTCCCAGAGAAATAACTGAACAAGAAATTATTTCACACTTGCAAACTGATGACTGTGATTGCACAGAAACTGTCAGCAGCTTTCGTTTCACCGCCAACTCACAGAGCTGCATATCTACATCTGTTTTCTCTTTAACCTGGATCACAGCCTTGTCTTCATGTAACTGTAAAATTTAAAGTCACACTGGCTAAGTGGTGCGGCAAACTCCATTATTACCCACAGTGCTACAGTATTATGACATAATATATAGGCTATTCATAATGTGCATATTTAATATTTCATAGCATCACTGCTTGTCATACATATTTCATGTAAAAAAAATTCACTAATGCATTGTGGAGTATCTCATATTAGCTTTATGCGACTTGCTGACAAAGTCGGAAATGCCCTCCACCCACCGCCGCCCCTGAGGTTGTCCTACATGAATGTAACCCTAAATACTTTTGCCAACATCACTGCAGGCTGTTTTTATGCCCTGTGTAACATCCCTCCTATTCTGCCGCCTCTGGTACAAAGCAGTATGAGCTACGCTAATGTCTCCCAGGTCCACGGGGAGTTAAATTGATAGACTGGACAATGAGTCAGACAATAAGTAGAAAATATGTGTGCTTAAAAAAGACCAACATAATCAAAAGTGTATCCCATAACATTGTTAATAAAATAGAAGTGGAAAGACATAAAATTGCCAGTTTGACTAAGTACTAAGTTCTTCAGTTGAAACTTAGGCATTAAAATGTCTTCTGGTTTATTCTGAACATAAAGTATTCAATGAGTCATTAGCATATGTGCATGTATGCATTATGGAACTTGCTTTTTAAGTATGCAGCTGGTCATTATACTTATCCAAAAGCCTTCGGTGTGTGCTTTGTGTTTATAACCCCTGCAACAGAATAAGCAGCGTTTCACGACAGGGGGACAAATGTTAATTGCTCTTTAACTGGAAAGCCCCAATGATTTTTTGCTGTGGAAGTCAAAACAACAACTGAGTCAAGAGTTAAATATTAACCATAAAATTACAAGGATAATGGGCCTGTTAATAATAAATGACAAAGATTGGTCTATGCTCTAAGTGGTGTAATGTCATAAAATACTTACACTTGTTAATTATGGTTCTTTACACTTTGCTTGTTATTAAGTTGATTTTTTTTCCATTTTATGCAACTTTACACTTTATAAATATTGTACTTTTTACTGCACTACTTTTTTTTTTTTCATCCCCTCCCACCTTCTGTCAAATATGCCAATATACTGAATAAATCTTTTCAGGAAACATCTTGGATTTGCTGGAAAATAAATACAGGTCTGTTTTAGAGCTCCAGACAAGATAAATTAAATACATGACTGACTGCTGTACATACAAGTCATTGTCAGACACAACCTCCATGTCTCAACATAGAAGCTTGGAAGAGTGGCTTTACTTTCCATAACAGCGTGAAATGACGTCAGGTTATCTATATTTATATTTAGTCTTTCAGTTTGAGGAGACAGCTGCAGAAAGGAGGTGTGTATTGTCAAATTCTGGTATTTTTACCCCTGATTTCAGCTCCTGCAGTTTTTTAGGGTTTGAATACAGGACCTGTTGTTAAAAAAAACAAGGTTTATTCCAATTCGTATCCCCATAGTGCAATTTATTCTCCACATTTTACCTGTCCTAGTACAAACACACCACCTATACGCCGGTGTGAAAAATTAGCATTAGGATCTGCCATTGAAGGAATTTGAGGAACAACTCCAGATCTTCATCAGTACACTGGTCAAGGGCACTGATAGGAGAATTCAATTATCCATATATATGTTTTGTATGGATGACCTGGATAAACCTGTGCAGCAGAGAGAAAACAAATGAACTCAATAAAGAAAAGCTTGAATCAAAGTGAAGCTCAAACTCAGAACCTACTAATAGACCCATAATTTTTTACGTCATAACAGATCTGGATACTTTTCCCACCACTTTGTCTTCTCATACAGCTCAGATTAAACCATGAGAAGACTGAATCAACTGCGACATCAGTGCATCGCAAGTTGAAATCTACTCTGACAATCAGTCACAAGGCCTAAACAGCCTTTTAGAAAGCGTAAATTGTCAAGTATAATATCTGTGTGTGATTTGTTTTAACTCTATTATTCTTTTATTCTCACGTCTCCTGTTATACCCTTTACTTTGTCCTCCAAACAGCTCTTACTATCTGGCGCTAAACTTCACATTCATTTTTTACACCAACCTAATATAGCCTTGTATTGCCAGCCACGGAACAAGGTCGAACGCACACCATGGACATGTCTTCACCTCGGGCTAATTTCTTTAATTCTTAAACAAGATGTGCATGACAGAGAATTAATTTTCTGCGTAAACAAGTTAGAGTTTGTTTCCTGGGGTTGTTTGGCTGGCTTTTTTTTTTTGTCAGAAGCTGCACATGATTAATAATGCTGTGCTACACCTTCTGTTGGGGGAATTAACGGAAAATGGTGAGAATGAGCGTAAGGTGTGTGAGAGTGGACGGTATATGTACGTGTGCGGTGGGCTAAAGATGAAGAGAGGGTACGGACGCTCTACTATTAGCACATAACATACAGAATTTCCCGGTGCAAAGACACGAGCCTTCGCATTGTGTCCTCCTGAATGTCACTGGTGTGCCACAGAGCACGTGCCCTTCCACCCTGCAGATAATGAGCATATTAATATGTACATACCCAGCCAGGTTAATGCCTGCCTGGGACTCCAATTTCACGGCCCAGTCTCAGGCAGTTTCCGCAGCACCAATAGGCTTTGGTTTCTCTCTATCAGATGAAGAAAGAAAAAATATAGTTCTGAATTATTGAACAGATACATGACTGACAGGCTGGCTGATGAAACTGATGGGAAAGGAAACAGAAAAGGAAGAAAGAACAAAAATTGGTATAGCAAAGTTGATTGATGCCAGAGATATTTTTAGATGAGGGTTTGATACTAAAAAATACTGACACAAAATATGGCTACAAGGGCTGTAGTGGAGTGGACAAAATTGCTGAAATTGCTCTATTTCCTTCCCTTTCAAAGCTCAAAAAGTTATTCAAGCCAATCCATCAGAAATAAAGTGTTACGTTTTACAACCTTCAATCTGGCTCCTGATCCCTGTCTGACAGTTGGTCTCATCATATTTATTTATTTATTATTTTTTTTAATACTCTGCTGCACATTGAAGACAAACCGCGCCTTGTAAACGCTACCTGTCAGCTGAATACAGAACAGAACATGCCCTGAAATAGGTAATATTTTGAGATTTGTTCATTTCGGTAAACCCGGTTGATATTTGTCAGCTATTAAGCATCGGAGAAAATTTCCAGCTAAAAGTCATTGCAAATGTCAGACAGATAAAACATCCGAGGAATTGTCTGACAGACAGTGTGATCAGACTAAACGGTGGGATGTGGAGGAGGAGGAGGAGGAGGAAGGGTTTTATGAGTGTCTGTGCGTTGTGCTGTCTGCCTCAGTCCTGACTTTACAGTACACCTGAGTCTATTCTCGACCCCAGAACCAGACATACCTTACATCTTTTACTACCAGCCTTAAATCAGATGTTAACACAACCGACATTTTACCCAGTGGCATCTGATTTTTTTTTTTTTTCAATGTGGTATGAAAAACAATATACAGTGACAGCTTGATTGCTTCTGTCTTTGACTTTTCCATTGATTTAGTTCTGCATTTAACGCCAACACTAGAATTTTCTTGTCATTATTTGACGTGAAATTGTAGAGTAATTTATCTACATTATGTACTGAAAAATATAGTAACACGCTTCTGAAAGTTTGCTCGATGTATTCAAGTTTTCAGGTGAAAAGCTGGTCTATTGTTTACTACTCTTAGACAAAGTGTTCCTAACACCTCAAGGCAAACTTAGAGACCTTAGTCCGAATACAAACTTTACACATATTTTTCTCACATTTTTTTCTTTTGCAGACAACAATAAGTGTTCGGAACCAGCTGGTTTAAAGTGCCAAAGAATCCTCAACTGAAGTCAACTATTCAGAGTCTATATGAAAGGTTGAACTTTTGATTCGAGACACAAAGAAAAGTCGCAGAAATGCAGTATAAAGCATTCCTGACACTTTTCCGAGATCTCCACTTCTTTTGTCATGTTGAACAAATATCTCACTATTCGAAACTAGATCTGAAACACAGAACATCAGTTTATCAGATTCATTTATATTTCAAGGTTATATATTAATATTAGGTTTAAGGTTGTGTTAGATTTTAGATAAATTTGCTTCACATTTACATTATCAAACATCATCATCTCAGTGTATTCCAGTGCAATTGCAAATCAATGAGTCTTCTCCATTTCCTCTTATTAACAACCTGCATTTTTTAATCCACAAACACAAATAAATGCAAACATGGACTTGGCTGGAACTTCATTGGTGATATCAACATTTCCCTTCACTGCACCATACAAAAATAAAGTCTCCACAGCTGTTGAATAGCAGGCAGTAGGAAAAAACTAGAGCTGGATAAAGTGACTTTTTCATTTATTAAAGCATTTGCAATAATTCCTACAGCTGTGTCATATAGAATAGGAGGACTAACTAATGAATGTACGTGAACACACACTCTCATTGTTGCAAATGTTCACAGTGAACCAGGAACTGTAGATTCCACTGATGACAATGCCTATAACAACTGGCATCCAGCTCTCTTTTACCGCAGATATGCAGCAGAAGAATACTTTGAACATCTTCAAGGCAGTGCTACCTGCATTTCAATACCTGCTGAAGGACAGTGTGGAAATGGCCTTTTGAAAACACACATGGGGATCAGGACCAGCCTGTATCATATTCTACTTCTCAGTGCATTTCCAGTGATGTAGATTCAGATGCAGAATACTAATTTTTCATGTATGCTACTTAAATATATGTGTTGGGGCTTAATTTTTGGTAGATCCTAAATTTACTCTGGTTTTGTATTGATATTCCAAACTATCAACAATGTGGGAAAAACATGTACCAGAACACACTAAAACCACTAATGAATATGTATCTATAGATTCAGTGAGTAAAGTGTGAAGCTCATTGTTTACACACATCTGTATTATGGTGTCATCAGGTTTTACACTTACACCACATGCTGCATCATTATTGCTCTCTTAGCTTAGCTCTGTTTTTAGACAGAAAACAGCCACAGTAAAACCACAAATCACCTCTGTTTTCTGTAAGGTTTGTGTTGTTAGTTCTGACATGGTCAGTACTGTCGCAGTTTAGTCTGAATGGTGGATCAATAGCAAACTTACTAAAGAAAACAACTTAACATGGTAAATTTATATCCTCATAATCTTACCAAATAAACTCACAGCTGGAGAATAAGTGTTGTGAATTCAGCATCAAACCTCATTCTTTTACAAAGGCAAAATATCAAATTAATTGAATTAATCAAGGTTTTGCTATTTCAAAATGATTTAAAAAAAATACTTAAATTGCAAAATTGCAGTCATTGATGTGGAGATCTTTCTTGCCCAACAAAAGATTTAAAGTAAATTCTTTTAGTTTAAGTAAATAAAATAAAAAATTTTCCTCTCACTTTTTTTCAGTCTGAAAGCTGTTTCTTACTGATTCTTACTTCAACTCACCACATTCTAACACTTCTAACACAGTCTGAGACCCCTGGGTGTTTCACTTGGCAGACTGACTCATGGCTACAGTGACTCACTACTCCCTCTAGTGGCTGCCTTCATTCACAGTGACATGTCCGCCCCTGGCTGTGAATAAATTCAGTTAATAAATAAACTGAAATGGTTGCGTAAATTGTTGCAATTCAATACACTGATGTCTGGCATAACATCAGTAGTCTTTTCTAACTGTATTCTAAACACTACAATCATAATTGTGAGTCATTTTTGAACATTTTAAAGCAGAAATACTATATATAGCACCTTTAAATACACCACCTATCATTGCACATAACCTGTCATGTGTTAAGGACGTTACACAACTCTTTCTTCCCTCTAAATCATTATTCCAAGAAGAAAGTGAATCATTAACTGATTTAAGGAAGGGACTTTCTGGTGAACCTTAGCTGTTTTACTATTATCATCTCCTAATAGTGAATGAATATGTTTGTTGTTGCCTTTTTTACTGCTGTCAAACCATACTCTTTTGTTTTTTGCCCTGAACAGACAGGTATAATAGTTGTAGCAGTTAGATGTTTATATAATTTCAGCTTCATGTACTGTATTCATTCAAGTATTTATTAGTGTTGATATCTCGATTCATTCTTCAAATGTAATTATTTAGCCCACATGTATTTTGATATCCTTTTTTTACATATAGAAAAAAACCTTCATCTATTCATTCATACATCTACAATCTTTAATTGTGAAGGATTAATAAATAGTTCAGAGGGTTTTTTGATCCTGTGTTTCAGGACACATTATATACAGCTGAATTTTAAACTTTTATTGAAATATCATAATAAGTACTTAGGCAGAATTGTGTATTTGGAGTGAAGTATTTATAAGGATCCATGTAAATCCTTATAATGCATGCAAAATTCTGTATTCCAAAGAGAAACTGGAAATGTTTTTATATATTGTATAGATAGTGTGGAAAGATATGCAAAGTATAATTTCATATTTGCACTCTTATACTTGTACAGTTGCATAGTTCTTATCTGAAAGTGAAAATTCACCAAAAAAGATGGGTCAAAACAGTATCTAGAAAGATCCAAAAGAATACAAGTTTATGGGGAGAATACAGAAAAATCACAAATGTATATATGATATCTGGAATGTAACCCATACAATAACAGATTCATATGTGACAAAGATCACAGGTTCAGCAAAATTACAATGGATTTTCAAAGAACTGGATCCAGTGTCACATAAGATACTGTTTGCACATAAACTAGTTACATCATGTTTTGCCTTATACATTTTAATATGTAAATCAACAAACATGACACCTCAGATTGACTCAACCCCAGCCAGGGGCACTATACAGTAAATTGCTTGGATGTCACCTGGTCTGTCAGTGTATGTTTTTCCAGTTGCGATCTGTTAAATCATGAATAGGCACACAGAGATTGAAATAAATATGTGTCCTGGGGATTATTATCTCTGCACACATTTGCACATCTAAGTTTGCATTTGCAATTGTTGTTTTGCAGCCACAAGTTTCAGTATATATTTGGGAAGGTCAGTTTTGTGTATTATTTCTGCAGTTAACTACAGATACATTGGGTTTTATATCAATAAATAGGCCTCAGATATTGTATTATGTCAATCGGCAATTGAGTACTGATAGACAATAAAATACAGTGGTTTCTTCTGATTATCAGTGGATGAAATGCACTGGATTTTATTACTATTATTATTATAACCTTTATTTTGACTCTGAACTGAGGGTAATCAAAGTGAAAACCGAATGATGATATCATCTCGGTGTGCCATTCTACCGCTCAAAGCAGCACCGCGTACTGCCTCTAGCGCTGACCTTTCAGGAACCTCTTCTCCGGCACACATATTTTGCACTTCAAAGTAAGCAGTTAAATTATTCCAATTAGGCCTCCAGCACGGTTCTGGTTCTACCAATCTGCTGATGAAAGAATTACCAAGCTTATCATCCTCCTCAAAACTCATTGCTGTCGTAAATTATACATATTCATCGGACTGTTCAGAAAGAGGCCTGGTTGTCTGGTTGTTAGGGCCACGCATTTCATTTAGGAGATTATCTATTGTTAGGTTTACGGCTTGGAGAATAATAGTTGTGCAAAGAGAAGTGGCCTATGCTTTTACCAGCAATTGTTTACATGCATATGTAATGACAAATATCCACACCGCAGTTGAGATGGAAGTTGTGATGCAAAGATAGAATAATAATATAACTTCACACAGTCTTAGATGAAAAACACTCCATTGGCTGATGGCTTATAGAGCCTTGTAGGATTTATATTTACGGCACAAAACAACCCGGTAAAAAATAGAGCCAGATGGGAACTTATTGGAAGCATTTTACCCCTCATGGATTTTTAGACTACTCTATTGATTTTGTATGCATTGCACCAGGGCGGGCTGAAATAAACGGCATGCTGTCCATGTCGGTGCAGTAGGTCTCTTCTCTAAAGTACTAAAAATCTACCCCCATCCGGTGAGTGTTTCATCTGCCTTTGAAGGAGCAGAACCGAGGGAATTATACAGGGGAAAATTGCCGATAAAGGCTATTATGTCTGCTGTAATATCCATTTCCCAAACAATAATGTCAGGGAAGGAGAAGTAATGAGAGCAGAGCAGTATTACCCCACCATCTGGTCTCTCCCACCACTCGGTCTGCCTCTCCTCACTGGGCTGCTTTCTATTTACTTTATCTGGCTCATGTGTTCTCTCTGCGCCACATTGGACTTCCTCTCTGTTAACCCTCTCATTTCTCAGCTCCTCTGTCGTCCTCTACGCCTCTTTAAATAATTCCTTTTAGCACCCGGCTCTTACCCGACACATCTCAGGTGTTCACGTACATTAGAAGAATATTTAATGCGCCTGTAATCTTTTCCAATTCGGCTTCTCAGACATATAGCTGGAATAAAAAACATCCTTCCTGACCTTTTACGGCGTATGTGCACTTCATACTGGATATAAGAACCACTGGCTTCTATTTAAAGCCTTTTCAACCACAAGACAGACTCTATAGAGTATATTTCATGCTCTGGAAAATACAACTTTTGTTGTATTTTTGTATTCATACAAATGCAGTTTAAATAAATGAAATTAAATTAAAACATGCATGAGGAAGTTTCTGAGGGTAAAGGTGCTGTTTTTCCATACAGTTTGTATATTTTTAAGGAGCTTTTCCCAGTGCTGGAGAATATAAATGAGCCATATAATGTGTATGTGTAAGTATTAATACAACAGCGATGCTTTGATTCAGCTTTTCAAAGTAAATTTTCATCACAGGAGAGCATCCCACTGGGAAGATGGTTATGATTTTATTTTTCAAAGGAATGAACTATTAGATATTTTGGGAAGAATTAATGTAGTTTCATTAAATTACAGTTGGATATGGGGTATTTTGTTTCCATATACACATGGGAAGAAAATGTATTAGGTACATTTTTCATATCCTTGATTGTAATAAAATCAAATACAACAAAGGGGCAAAAAATATATTGTATTTAATGGTTGGCTCTACTAAAGCTGTATATCATTATCTTATAATGTAGGACTATAATTTAGACATTCTATGCTCCTATTGAATCACCCATTTTCTCTCACTTATATACAGTATATTATGTTTCTCTGTTTGTGCTCATTGTTACTATGGTGTTTTATGGTGTTAAAGTACTTATATCTGAAATAAAAGTGTTAATAATAATATATCACTTGATCTGTGTCATGTCAAAATGTACTGAAGTTGTTTTCTTGACTGTATTTTGTTCATTTCTGTGTGAATATTCTCCTTCTTTGTTGCATCCTTAAAGAATTACCTTCAATTTTTTTTTTCCACTCTGTAAACACTTAGATTTTTTTGTATTGATGTGAGTAGATAATTTTTTCTGGGTCGTCAAGTCTCCTTGAATGAGATACAGATGCTTTCAGGACGCGAGGCAGATGATTAATCTGCTCCCAATGCCACAGGTGAGAATGTTTTGTTATGTTCAGCCTGTTACCTCTCTCTGCAGTCGCCCTCACCTCTGTGTTTTTCTCAGGGACTTTAGTTTAACCAAGTCTGAGGCAAAAAGCCACTTGCCTATTTGGCTGCATGGTAATGAAAGGCTCCATTTAAGTAGCTGGTCTGTGGTTCGGTTACAGGGTTGCCAACTAGGAAACAGTTTTCAGTCACGTGAGGTGCACTGAGTCAAGCACCATGACATTAAGATTATTAGCTGACTAACACATTACGATTAATTATCTCAGTGTAATTATTCTGTATTCATTTGAGGATCTACCATCTTGTTTATTGCATGTCTTGCAAATGCTTTGGATATACGAGGGTAATTCAAAAAGTTCTAAGACAAATAAAAAAAAAACCTTTATTTTTGAAAGTAACAAAATTATTTTTCTACATAACATCCACCTACGTCAATACACTTCTGCAAGCAATGTTTCCACCGAAAAATTCCTTCTTGATAGAATTTTGTTGAACAAGTTTGACTCAGTTTGAATCTATGGCACTTGTCTTAGAACTTTTTGAATTACCCTCATATTTTGTTCATACTGTGTTGCACTCCGCATCTTGTTCACCACCACCCACCATTGCTACAGATCCGGAGCAATAAAGCATGTGAAATCTAATGGTATCTGCTGAAAAAGAACTTAGTATTGAGCTGTTTTCCACATGCATATGGAGATCCAATATGAGAAACAGGCAAAAAGTTGCATGGCATCTGGTGTCATCATGTTTAGGTAAAATGCTTTTATGGAATATGTCACTTTCACAGTTTCACAGTTAAAATGCTTTAATTTATATAATTTCCCCAGTCCATTCCGTCCTCTAAAAGCATTAAGTGTTGTTTGCTGAGTGGGTGCACCAGCACTTAAGGTTCCCCCACTGCTTCACCTCTGTGAAGAAGATGGTGCTGTGACATTTAGGCCTCCGTGTTCTGTAGTCACAAAGCCAGGCAGAGTCACAGAGTCACAGTGTGGAGTATGGTGGGAATGCCAGCAATCAGTCAGATGGTACATTGTGATCTCACTGTCATTAGATGAAAGTGACTTTCTTAGCTTCGGAACTGAAAAACACTGTCTTGCACCTGATTTCATAAGCTGGCACCAAATTATGTTCACTCAATACAAAAATAATTTTACATGTCAAATTATTCCTCAGAAATAATGTGGAAATAATGTTGCATTGAGGTGTAATGGAGTGTAAATGACTGAATCTCTCCTTCCATGAAACCTTCCAAGAAAAGAAAGGAAACAGTGACATGCTCAGAAAATGTTACAGCCTTTTCTTTTCCCTATTCCCTCTTCATGGGGCCAGTGGCCAAGAGTAGTCACAGCCGTTTCTGAGTAACCAGGTTGGCCATAACCATAGAGGGAAAGTCCATGTTTTACCACAGCTGGCCACGCACACCCACTCGTCTGAATTCCACAGCTTGACCTCAACACACATCAAGTCAGCACAGACTTGTGACTGCACGTCACACGGACCGACACAAACAGCACCAACCTGCCACCCACACAACCCCAGATACTCAAGGCTCTCATTAGGCCCCGTAAAAAGGCTAAATATAAACTGACTTGTGCTAAAGGTATGTCTGCACACAAAGGAGAATTTAACTGAAATGCACAAAAACATACTGTACATAAGGTAATTAGAAATACCAAGACTTAAAGTTAAAGTAAAAGTTCTGTTTTTATTTTATTCATATCAACTTAATTTTGTTAGTTTTGCAAGTATACGAGTATATGGCTTTTTGTTTAGTTATATTCAGTTTTAACTTTGATTCTAGTTTCTCAGCTTTTATATTCAAACCCTTGATTTGCAGAAGATATGAAAGGTAAGATGAAAACACCAGATATGACAAAACCAGTGTTTCCTGTTTAATAAAGTTTTATTCTTGTTCACCATGAACTATTTGCATTCCTTAGTACCGGAGGCTAATATGAAGCTGATTTTAGTTGCAATTGTTGTTTATTTTAGTTTCTGCTTCTTTGTTCTGTAGGTTTTTTTTAAAGTTCTATTTTTTATTTTTCTTTCATTGCGCAAATTTTCACTGCTAGTTTTATTCTTAGTTTGTGTTTTCTGCAGTAACTCTGTTGCTGCTCCTCTCTATAATCTCAGGCTGTTGTGTCTGTATCTAAATAAACATGATTATGCAGATTCTGTTCTGACATTTTTCATTGTCATGCACGCACAGCAGCAGTAAGTCCCTCGACATGTGTCCACAATCTGTGGCTTAAACCGCTGTTGTGGTGTCACAGTCACCGATCACACAGAAAGCAGACGCAAACATTTTCTGCATTTATGGCTTTTTCTATATGATCGTGGTGTTCAAGTCATGCTGACAGGGGGAATTGTATTAATCCATCTGTGATTGAGGTTAAATCTATGCACTGCT
>JAPQRQ010000027.1:13602189-13616344 GCA_037367365.1 Apogon talboti | reverse complement strand
CCATCATTTGATTATGTTATGGTTTATTTTAGGAATCTCAGGGTACCTCACCATACGATACGATATGATATGGGATACATGGCTCACAATCGCCATAATATCATGATATGGTGATACTGAGATTATCAGTACATTGCTCTTAATAACCTATGATGTATCGCTGGGTTTAGAGGGGTGAAACAAAAACAAATTAAAATAAATGTCATAGTTTATATTTTGCAGCATAATTTAACCAGAGTACAAACAACAACAGTACAAAAACAGTGACACTTTATTAATGCAACATAACTGTGAACAGGATTTTTAGGTGTCTGACAAACAGTGACACTATTTTAAACTCATTCAGAAAACACCACATCTCATGTCTCTCAAGTGCATGTTTGTCATGCTGCCCGTGTATCATATTTTTGTGAGACAGTTCTTACATAGTGCTAAGTCCTTATCCAGCTTTGTTCCATCCTCACTGTAAAAGCCAAAGTGAGTCCACACTTTGGATCTAAATGATGCCGGTGCATCTTTCAGTTTAATTTCACCATGCGAGTCCGCCATGTTAGCGCTGTTGCTTTTTTTTCTTCTTCTGTATCTTCGGCCCAGTTTTCAGCCACTCGCATGAGGAGTGCCCCCTGGATGACATGTTGAACTGAACTCACTAAGGAGGAACGATGAAAGACGTTTATAACAGCTATATTTTAATAAGAATTAAAAAAAGACTGATACGCAGTGAGAACATGTCGATAATCCATCGAAAGATTAACTATCGTGATAGTTCATCATATTGATATTTTGTCACACTCCTAGTTTATTTGTTTCTTTGTAAAACTTCTCTGTGACTGAGTCAGACCTGTGTTTTCAACGCTTTCATCCAAATGATTCACACCTTCCACACATGCACACATTTTCCACCCTATTGAAGACACTAATTCTTTTATCACAGCTCCAGTGTTTCACACACCTCATCAATGCCCTTCTACCGCTGACACCCGAACGTCATCCTACTCTGAGCAGAGGTTTGCACTGTGTCTTCTTAACTCGGAGTAATTTGCACACGCTTTAGGATTGTGATGAAGGATGTGAGGAATGTTGTGGACGGATGCGGGCTGAGGCTAATGCATGTTTATTTCACTGAGTATCATCGCTTGGCAAAGCAACTGTAGCGGATATCGAGGGTAATGGTTTGACAAATCAGTCCTGTCAGACTATCCACACTTGCCACTTCTCCTTTTCTTGCAGGTAAAGAGCGAACTAAGAGACGAGACATAAACTACACCTCAGTACATACAGTGGAAAGTATTTCAAGCCACATTAACAGGTTAAAACAATTACGTTTTGTGTGTACATGTGGTTCAATAGCATGAAAATAAGGTGAGAAATGTAAAAGTAGCAACCATGACAGTTTCTTGTGTAACCCTCAAAGACCAAAAGCATCTACTGATCTAAAATGTTTAAGTTCTGAACCAGTAATCTTATTAATAAAGTAAAATAAAGTAAAATGCATTTATTCAGCTTTTCATGGTCATCAGATATGACCCATTTGGATGTTCAGAGGCTCCGTGGTTCCTGTGGAAACACTGTCATCTTCTGCAACACTGATTTACCAGTAAACCCATGGAGTTTGACAAATGACAATAATTGTACACGTTTGTTTTCACATTCACTTAATGCTATATTTTGCTGAATAATTCCCCTTTTCTTTGGTTTTCTCTGTTTTGATATAGTAACTTACAAATTTACTCTGTACAATTACATGATCAGAGAATTAAATATAAGAAAAATACCTGATTTTCACTGATAAATGCAAAATTCAGATGATAATGTAATAATAAATGGTGACAAATGACTTGGGAATAGTTATGTGTAGAGAAAAATTCATTTGGAAGTCACCACAAAAGTAGTTTTAGGTCTTTAAGTGTTAACATAGGCTGAAATTGATATTAACAGAAATTCAATAGAAATTTATTTGTACATCTCATGTCAGAATAGAACTGTGACCCAGGCTGAGGGACGCTGTAAAGACATGATATGTATCTACTGGGTCTTTACAGCGTCCTTTAAACATTTCTCACTTCAGTTAGTCATAATAAAGTTACAAAGCTTCTGTTTGTGTGACTTTTTCCTTACTCAGGATGGAGCTCCTGGGTAGGGACTATATTTGGCCACCTCCGTCTCCTTTGGCGCTGCGGCTCAGCGTGGCGGCTCCTCCGACTGTCTAAACACTCTCTGGGAACCTCGCATATTTGAATGTCGCCCTGCAGACATAAAAACAATCTGGCTCTGCAGAACCACCTAATGTAACTAATGTAACAGATGGTAATCATGCAGCACTGTTCCACATTTTAACATTGAAATACATTTAGATGTATTGTACAGTGAGGCTACACATCTTTAAAAACATATTCTGCCAGAGTTTGATCAAAAATATATGACAATTTTTTGGGTATATGTAATTTAATAATACATATCACACAACCTTAAGTAACATCAAATAGTTTTTGTGCCAAATATAGACAATGTGATCAGGAAAATGGGTACTGGCATTGCTGTTGTGCGAAGACATGCCTCTTTTATCACCCCACTGGTTATGAAAGAGGTGGTACGATCTCTAGTATTGTCTCACCTAGAATACTCTTCAGTTATATGGTCTGCAACTACTAAAACAAACTTATCTAGGCTTCAAAATGTCCAGAATAAGGCTGCTCGCCTTGTTCTGAGACATAACTATACTACCGGCGTCACTGATTTATCATGGCCTTCAATTAATGTTAAAATACAGTGTAACTTATTAATATTTATTAAGAAAATTATTTTAACTGGTCAACCAAGCTCATTTTATGAAAAGCTCAAGTATTCTCATCAAACTCATATAATATTCGACTTGCCTGTAACTCCAATTTAGTTATTAATCGTCCCGATACAAATCTTTTTACAAATGTCTGTCTTTTTTAGATCCACTCAACTTTGGAATGAATTACCTAAAAAGCTGAGGGACTTATCAACTTTATGCACTTTTAAAAAGCTATGAAATTCCATTTTAACTTAACTTAATGTTTTGTCGATGTACGGTCAGATGAATTGTATGACCCTTTTTATACTCCTATGTAAGTTTCTGTATGAAATACAACTGTAATTGTATGTTTTTTTGTATGTATTATATGTTTTTGTATGTATTGTAATTGTATGGTTTTCAATCTGTAATTGTATGTAAAGTTTCTGTATGAAATTCAATCTGTAATTGTATGATTTTTGCATTGTATATGTAATGTATTTGAATTCTAGTCTTTTCATTCTGGACCCCAGGAAGACTAGCAACCACCATGGTGGAAGCTATTGGGGATCCTATTAAACAAATAAACAAATAGCAAATTCCATTCATTTCCTACATATCTATGATTTGCAGGAATGCACAATGGTAACGAGGTTGTACATGTTTACTTGACTGTACTTGAATTGCTTTATGTTATAATGACTGTCAATTTACCATCGTCATCCTCCGCAGCTATTTTTAATGTCTTTTTTTTTTGTTGTTGTCTTAACTAACAGACTGATGCTGATGGCCACGTGTGCCATATTTGATTACTGTGAAATACTCATGCACACCCAACAAATCGATGTGACGAAAAGTCAGCAATATACCCATGCAGGCTGGCATTTCTTCTGACGTACAGTACATAATAAAAGGGACTGCGCCGCTGTAGTCAGCTAGAGGAGCTTTACTGGGACCTGGTGTAACTGACAGACCATGGAATCAATATAACTGAGCGCCATGTCACATTACATTGTGTTTGTTTTGCTCTGGCCAATTTGTAATGTTCTGGTTTCATTGTATAAGCATAAAAATGATCTTTTGGATCTTCACTGAAGTGTGCAAAACCCAACTGTTGCTGGTGGATGAAAATGTCACCCATAATAAACATCTACATCTCAATATACTGTTGCTATTTTTACACGAGGCAGCAAATGATACAGTTATAGAGCTGTGGTTGGAAACATGGTATCGAGCAGTCAATTTAGGACCAGAAGTTTGTGGACCACAACGCTGTTTTTCATGCTTGGTGTAATGTGTCACTTACAGTAACTGGTGTGCTGTGTAAACTGTGATTGCATGAGCAAATAATTTCATAATCAAGAGTCAAAGATTTCCAGTCAGCCTAAACTTACTTTGAAGACTTTCAGTTATTTCTTATTTGGTGGTGCAGGTGTTAGTAGAGTATAGCATAAAGCCCAAATTGTACAGGCTATAAACAAACACTTTATGTGAGGCTGTAGACTCACTCTGAAAGAGAATGATGATCATGACAAGGAAAATGAGAGAAAATGCCTCCAGCTCAGACGGACAAATCATTGTTTTTTAGATGCGTGCTACCTCTGTAGAGCCTGTAGCCTGACATTCAATCATATTTATAAGGGGTTTAAAATCTATAGGGCCTCATGTAGCTTCAATCCAAGCTTAATGCGGCAATATAAACATAAAGAGACAACAGCATCGGTGAGAGAAGAGTCCCCACTGTGAACTGAGAGGTAAGAAGGTCTTCGGAGCTGGTGGCTGATACTGTAATCTTCATGTGCAGAGTGGATGGCAAATGGAAAGGACATAACAAAAGGGCAACATGAACACAGCACATGGTAACCTTTTCAAATTCATGTCAAAAAATCTTGTTAGGGAAAATGTGTGTGTGTGTGTGTGTGTGTGTGTGTGTGTGTGTGTGTGTGTGTGTGTAATGAGGACACTGGATAGAGGTAAGAAAACAGGATAACCTGGTGTGGATGTGACATGCAGCGTTAACAAAATAAAATGACCAGCGGGTAGAGAGTGCAGATTGCACTGTGACTGATTACAGCGGGGAATTGGAGCAGTCAGTTTGCTGAACAGTAAATGTCCCTCTCTATCAGATTTACTTGTCTTCTTCCTCTCTTTCTGCATTCTCACGTCCCTTCATGAAGCACAAGGGTAATTGATTTCATTTGTGCTACACAAGCTAATATTCAATCACCACAAGCTCCTGACCTTTGGAGTGTGAAACACTTAGCTGTGCTAATTCTGTCACCATCTGAGCAGTGCCTCCTAGTCCTCTGCCACCAGGCAATAATGGGTTATCTGCTTAGCCTGCTAAATGAGGTATAAAATGAAATGGCACATGGTTTGTTTTCTATATTTTTTTAGTAAAAGGCAGCTGTGTTTGCTTAATGAATCCCAGTAGCTGGTCACTGTTATCAATGCTTTAATACACACAATATATGGTCCATTTTTCATAGCTTCTAAAACTTCAGTATTCACTGCTTTGAAGTAATTATGTGCAGCTACATGTTATTAGAGGAGGTAACTTAATGTCACCACTAATTTGGTTATCTGACCCATAGGAATTCAAGTAGAAACAATCTGGTATTAGTTAATTAGTTCTTTGTGAAACTAAAAGTCATTTTTGTCCCTCACTATTTCAGGAGTCACAGCAGGCATGACGTGACTGGAAGTGGGAGACCCGAGTTGACCCGTGGGGAACCACAGGTTGTAGTTGTGGTAGTTTTTATGTTGGGTGTTTTTGCACATGCACAGTACATGGGTAAAATTGGTACAGAATGTAGTGTGCTGATTTTACATATTATTTTTACTCCCATTAACTGTGTAGGTTTGAATATCCAAATAAAGTGAAATTTACTATAGTAATAGTATAGTTTGGGGGGGTAAAAAAAACACAGGGGTAAAAATTGTACAGCGGCATGGAGCGCGTGCAGCTTCTTACTGAAAATAGTAGGCCTATTATATATTATACATACGTATGTATAATAAGTCTAATGTGACAGTGATACCATGGTGGTGTGCCGTGTGCTTGTTCTAAACAAGAAATTAAGTTCTTGTTTAGAACTTAATTTCCTGTCAGTATGGTACTGCACTTTCCGTCAACCATCATGGGCACAGCAACGTGATTGTAAGACTATGGTATTCCAAAATGACTAATATCTCTGAAAATATTGGTCCTATCAACTTGCCAAGATATTTAATGTGGAGATGGGACTATTCTTCAACTGTAGGTACCAAATTGGCCAGTTAAAAACATCTAAGTTTCTCAGAACTGTGCAGATACACACACACACACACACACACACACACACACACACACACACAGACGCTCTGAGACCTTCCAGTATTATGATCTAGATACTACTTGGGAGGATCTAGTATCAGAGGCCCGTGTACATTATTTGTGATTTCTGCATCTGGTGTCAGATAGAGGATGAGTGTGGTCAGTGCTTCCAAAATATGATTCTTTTCTTTACATGTCATTTGCTGTCTTGCAAGTTTATACCAAGGAAAAATGAGAAACACCCTCTGTGCTTTGTGAGGTGAGATTTCCTCTGAGTGAAAGGTTGCAACAAATTGCCAATGTGAGCCAGTGACATGCTGAAAAGAAAATATGTTCAGGCTCACCTGCAACATAACCTCAGCCTTACAGGAGAGTATAAATCTCAGCTTGGCTGCTGCTGTAATGAGCTTTCCTTTTCTTTTCAGGAAAACACCAAACAGCTAGTGCTATTGAATATGTTATGTTTCTAAAATTTTTGAATCATAAAAGCAACATTGTGGTCATGAATGATACATGGTCTGGGTTTTACTGAAGGACAGGATGTGGAAATAACACTGGGAATACATGGTGTAAATATTCACGTTATTTTAGATCTACAACTGCAGAGATGAATGTCAGTAGAAAGACACATGCTGATGAGAATGTTTTGTTGAAGTCTGCAACCTTAAAAATAAAACTTATGAAAGGTGTGGCTATATCATTTCAGCTGTTATTTTGGTCAATAGATGCTCCATGAAACAATAAGAATTTGTATGTGTTTTTAGCTCCATAAAAAGCACAATCATTTTAGCTGATGGGAACAACATACAGAAAATGTTGGCTTTGTTAAAAGTATGAGCTATCGTGCAAATAAGATTGAGATTTAGCCTACATAAAGCTGGTGGTTCTACAATTTGGTTGAACCACACAATAAAGTACTCTGCGTTTACTTATAACTCATTCTAATTCTAACTGGATGTGAATAATAAGGGTTTTACTGCTGTTGTGGAACTTATTGTGAAACTGGAAATGAGAGATTGCAGAGATTGGGCATGTCCACCATGTTCTAAATCACACGCTTTGCCCTTAAAGGGTTATATGTAGTATTGATATTCCAACCTCTCAACAGCAGGGAGACGTTGTGCACCAGAACACACTACCAAAACTACCACACACACCGAATAAAGTGTAAAGCTCATTGTTTACACACATCTGTATTATGGTACCATAAAATTTTTTCATTCAAACTAAAACTCATTGCTGCTTATATCTGACAGACAGTCAAAATAACACTATGTCTTATAATCTTCACACAATGATAGTTTACATTATAGCTCTGTTAGCTTAGCCCTGTTTTTAGACTGAAAAGACCCATAGAAGAAACTATAATTCACCTCAGTTTTCTGTATGGTTAATGTTGTCCATATCTGCACTAAAGATCTGTTTGGAATCATCAAAACAAGGTCAACTTAGCAAAGATAATAACATCACTCAATAACTTTATATCTTCATAAGACTCATAATCAAACTCAACTAAGTAGAAGAAACGCTATCATTTCAGCATCCAGCTCCATTCTTTAAATTCGTTAAACAACAAATAATTACCCAAAAAGTACTTGAACTACTTGACGCAGCACAAAATATGAAAGGCGTTTAATTACCAGCAAGTTACAGCAAAATATAGTTTAACTACGTAGTTCAGCTACATGTAGTTTAAGTCTCCCCAACAGTGTTAGTTTTCATCACCATGGGAGACCAGCAGAGTGACTCACTACTCCCTCTAGTGGTCACTTGAATCTGCTAGACGGTTGGTATGAATAGATTCTGTTCATATCTCTACAATCCAATACATCTGCGTTTTTGACATAACTTCAGAACTCTTTATTCTACACACTGTAATGATTTTATGGCCTAATAGTTGAAAGCAGAAATACTACATATGACCCCTTTAAAACATTCACCCATGACTTGGACGCATGTCTCTACCGTCAGTGATTTCACAGTCAGTTGGTGTGGAGTAGATGTGGTTTCAGTGCCAATATTGTGAGTTCTATTATCAAACTGAGTATGAATGTTCATCAGATATGGCAGTTTTAGAGCTGAAAATATGCTCTCACTTCTGGATCATCTAATGGATCAGCAGGAAATTGGTCATGTTGATAGATATTGGCACTGCAGCATGTTTTTGCAATGCAATTGCTGCCTTCATCTCTGAGAAAATGAAAAAAAAAAAAAAGTGAAAAAGTACCTTATCTCCCAAAGGGGAACGATCCTTTAAAAAAGTCATCCAGTGTGTCCTTTCGTTTTCCTCCAAACTCACCCACAGTGGTTTTGTTTTCATTCACACAGATTGTGACAGGTTGATTTTATCTGAAGGGAAACTGGATTTGGAGAAGTGTAGTTCAACCTTGAAGAGTAATTGAACATTGCAAATACCTCATTGTCAAGAGACATCATGTGGGCGTGGCTTAAGTAAAAACAAATGTCATTCAAATGCAAAATCAGTTATTTCAATTTATTTAAATAAACAGGATTCAGCCGCAATTTGATTTAATAGGTCAACTACGGTATAGTTTGCTACTTATGGTCCATCCACTGTATGATGATATACAGTTTGCAACTTCAAGATTCAAGAATGTTTATTCTCATTATGTGCAGATAATGGAATTTTTCTTACAGGTAGTTCTCAGCTAAATAAAAATATAAAAACATTAAGAAGTATGTACATCAATATAAAACACTAAAGAATATGTACATCAATATAAAAAACTAAAGACTATGTACATCAATATAAAACACTAAAGAATATGTATATCAAGACAATGTACATCATATATAGAAAAGAAGTGTAAAAACACTATCAGTATATCAGTATGATTTCTTTGCTACATATGTGTATGACATAGGATCATACAGTTCCATGCAAATTCCTCAGACTACTATTAGGTTTGTTGTTTTAGCAAAATATGTTATAATGACCACACATGTAATTCTCAGTCTCTGTATGGATATACAACCAGCACTAGAAACAAACATTTCTACAAACCAAAGTGTCAAGTATTTAGTGTGACCTCCCTCTGCACTGAACATGATTCCAGGTCAGACATTATGAGATTTTCCGCATTAATTTCCTGGTATCTTACACAAGGTTTCATTAAACACATTTTGTCATGAACAGAGGTCACTCAAAATGATCACTTTAGCTCATAGAAGCCATTTAGTTGTGATTTTGTGTGTTCTTTTAATCCTGTACTTGGATCTGAAGAAATGGGACCGAGAAATAAATAGGTGTGCTCATTTGAAGCCTGCAAAAGCAGCAAAATGAAAGGTGGCCTAAGAGTGTTGCACAGCACCTCAGCTTCATTACTGATGGAAGAAGGACAAAAAATACAAGTACAACAACAACAATTTTGGAAGAAGAAGAACAACAACAGAAGAAAAGATGAAAGAAAGAGGTTGAAAGAAAAAGTCAGACTAAAATAAACAGCAATTACAGAAGAAGAAACAGAATGTTATGCAGCGGTGGCACCATTGAACTTACAGTTTTTGCTTTCATTACAAAGAAATTAGCTGCAACCACATATACCGTAGTGCTGTAAAAGTATAATATATAGGACTTTAAACTAGTTAAATTATCAATAACATCAAGCCAATGTCATTGCAAACAGTGGGGATAAGTTGAGTTCATCTGTCGGTAATAAAACAGGAATTACATTACTTTACGAAGATAAACAGCATGATTCAATTTGAGATTTTCTTTCCCTGCGTGGTACCTCTACATGGAATTTAGAAACCAATCACTTAAGACAGTAATCAGTAATCAATATTAATTTCAGTTTATTCAAGTCTGCCAATCGGGCCTGCGACTCTGCCTGGCAGTCCACTCAATCATTTTGACACTGTTCCCCACACCCTTCCAACTTAAGTGTGTATTGACACTGACAGCTCAAAATGCTTTCTAGAAAAACAAGTGTCAGGCCCCCTGTCAGGGAATGAAAAATAATACCGCTGCTCTCATCCGTGCTCTCTGCACTATTAAGCATCCAGGGCCACATGGTATTATGTATAAACTTTCAGCGTGTCAGCTTGAGTTTTGACCACAAACGGACTGCTGTTATCCTATAAAGAAATGTCAGATCTTAACAACCGCAATGAGTAAATGACTGAGTAAAAGAGGCGGAATGGTTGTTGTCTCTCTCTCTCTGCAGAAAGACAACCCTCCCGAGAGAGCAAAAACCATACAACATGGCTTATTTTTCTGCATCTATTTACCGAGTGCTGTCAGTGAGAAAGAAAGCATCTTTCAACTAGGACAAACAAAGTACAGTTTTGGCCCATCCAGGCAATCACCTGCTTCCCAGTACCTATTATCCCCAAAAGGAACTTGCACAGCTCCTCTAAACGTCTCCCAGCAGCATTCCTCTCCAACTGGCTCCCATATTTCTGCTCCACTGGACGATAAAATAAAATCCCGCTTGCTGCACACACACACACACACACACACACACACACACTCACACTCACACACAAATATACAGAGCTAAGTGCCTTGCAAGAATGATTTACAATTAAAGGCACAGCGATCCTCTTATTGAATGCAAAGCAGGCCTCTTGAGTGATCTATTGGCTTCAAGTACAACAGACCCTGTCAGTCGCCGAGGCAGACACACTCAAAATACTTGACTCTACACCCGGGCTCTGAAAGGTTGTTCTTTTTGGTCATCCATAAATGTATGAGTTGATATTTGCTTGTAAACATTTACATGCAATTTCTTGGGCAGCGATTCTAGATTGCAGTTTGTGACCGCATAATCACTGTCAGAAAAACGATTATAGAAAGAAAAACATTTAGAAAAACAAACAGGCGGATCAATGGCGCGTGCTTTGAATTATATATTTGACAATATGTCCGCCGAGTGTTCAAAAACAATGCATTTTGTGCCGTAGCTCTGGAGCATTGATCTGCCATTGATAAAAGAAAAGGTCTTATCGTTAGGATCCTGTTTGGAACACTAGTCACTATCACAAAAAGCCATATTGATATTGATTATTGTCTGACATGTTGTGCATCTCCAAGCTGGTCTACAGGACGCAGCACCCAGGGACAATGAAAAAAAAACAAAAAACAAAAAAAACAACATAACCCTGTGGAGCATGGCTAAAATTGCAGCAGTAGTTTCCTAATATTTTCAGGAAAGGTGACTCCAAAATACAAAGTTCAGCCCGTACTCCAAACACCTCACACTTTATAAAGTTGATAAAAACTGAGCATAATTTAAACTGTATGGAAACTCTACCAGCACATCAGACTGGTTAATCTCCTTGTACCCGAGAAAGGTTTGTAGGATCTAAGAGTTGTGATGTCACCATATGTCTCTCTTCGTCTCATGTGTTTCATATGTTTCTCTCCTTTGTCTTTTTTTTTTTCTTTGTGTGTCTGTCTGTTGTCTTTGGTCCTGTAATCCTTGTACACTCATGGCGAAAAGCTTTGGGAATGACACAAGTTTTGTTTTGAAAAATTTGCTGCCAATGTTGCCCCCCACCCCCCACCCCCCAAAAAATTTTTCTGGGGTACACTGAAGAACAATTAGGAGCATTATATAGGTTTCAGATAAATTTAGTGACAAATAAATTACATTTAGGCAAACAATCCATTTGTGTCATTCCCAAAACTTTTGGCTGTGAGTGTATCTTTGTAAGTATGTAATTGTACTTGTAATTGTATTCTTGTTTAAAAAATCAGAAATAAAATATAAAAAAAAAACAAAAAACTGAGCATAAGTCACAGTTCCAGGCCATAATTGAAAGCATAATTAAAATTGTGTGTTGACGTCGGTCCCTTATATGTAAGGTGAAGGCTGTATAGTCTAAACAGCGTTAACATAACTTTAGTAAACAGCAAATCCCTAACACTGCAAACTCACAGTTCGAAACTGCCAGAAAATCCAATTACCACTGCAGCACAGCCATAAAATGACTATAGAGAGACAAGTGGAAACATAACGTGCAGACCTGTGGCTGACTGGAGGATCACTTAATCTGAATATGAACCACTTCTGATTCTACGCCGGTGCAGAAATTGATTGTTTGCTATACAGTAGCTTCACCATTTTGTGCTTTTACATGAACCCACCCTCAAGTATATGTATAAAGACTCCAATTGTTAAAATTATAAAAAAAAACCCACAAAAACATAAGAAACCACCCACAGCGTCTGTTTTGCTTATATAATTTGTTGAATTGATACCACAGTGGCTTTTCTTCTGGTTTTTAGATGTTTTGTTCTTTCCTCTGCCGGTACTATACATGTCACATCCCTGTTTTTGCACTACAAATGTTTTGCATGATGATCAGCCCTCTTTTGTCCCTGGAGTATAAGCCTCATCCTCTGAGATATTTAAATAAGCGTCACTTAGTAGATGCTCCTCCACAACATGTATTTCTAGCCTTAAACAAAATCAAAGCTCTCTCTCTTTGTGTTCTCTTGAGTGGCACATGAATTCATGAAGTAGATAAAGGCCAAAAGCCCCACTAGCTACGCTGCTTTGTTTGAGTGGTTGTGACATGTTTTGCAGTGTGTGTTTACTGATATTGCTTTATATCTTTGCTGAGGCGCAGCTCACATTGTAGTATAAATGCACTCGCTTATGAATGCACATGAATAACTCAATGTTTTGAACAGAATAACAAAAGGTTGCAAACCTTTTCACAAGGTCAGAATGACTTTGTAAATCCTTTTTTTGTTGCATGTCCTTGAATCCGCACAGAGACTTAAAATACTAAAAGTTTCTCTGTTTTTCTCAAAAATCTATTTAGTTTTTCACCATAAAACAGCTCAAATTAGGCTGCTAATCACCAGCATCTGTTTACACACCTTCAGAAACAAAATAATATGCAGGGGGGAAAAAATAGACATTTTGTGTTTTACTGTTTCATACAGTGCTCTGTAAATATTGCATTACTATTATAATTTAAAATTCAATTTTAAGTGGTTATATTCACTTTGATATAGATGCTGTGCACTGATGTAAATTTTACAGTATGAATATTATACATTATATGGAGAAAAGCACTGAGACACATTGAATTCAGGGGTTCCATCAATATAAACCTGGGATGCAAAATGAGAATGACATTTTATACAGAGATAAATACCATTTCAACTCACATTTTAGTTTGTCTCTAGAGATAATTCTGTTGACACTGTCATCTAAAACAAAACAAAATGCTTCTTTTAAAATTCATCAGTAATCGTATGGTTTCTTCAACTCTGTCAGGAAGTAAAATTGTTCTTGATATTTACATTCTACCTCTGCTTTGTTATTACTTATTGTAATTTTATACTTATTTCTTTGAATGTCAACATGGCTGCTGTAACAGAATAATTTCCTGTCAAGGATCCGTATATGTTATTCCAGTGACACAACCTTGGATGCTTCAGTTTTCTGTTTTATGTAAACTTTTATTTAATAATATATTTATGATGCACAATGAAGAACATTTTATAAGTTTCATGGACATTTATTGCCAGGTAAATCATACTCAACGACTGTAACGACAATAGAGGATATTAGGATGAAATCAATGAGAATGGAATGTCCTGGAAGCTGTGATGTGTCCCACTATTATTGTCAGTGTAGTGTAAAACATCACTACTACTACTACTACTACTACTACTACTACTACTACTACTATTACTACTACTACTACTACTACAACTACTACTACTACTACTACTACTAATATTAAAATCAATAAGCTATTCATTAACATTTTACATTAAAACAGGCAGGTAAAATGAACAACAGAATGAACTATATTCAAAGGAAGATTAAAATACTAATGATACAGTATAAAATCAATGGGTGCATTAAAACAAAGCAATTCCAGATCTAAGAGCCCCAGGATGTATAAAGTGAACTATAAATGTGAGAATATGTCCTTAAAAACATTTATATGTGTGCTTTTAAAACCATTGTAATGATGTTTGGGTGACATTTTGGATTTGGAAACTATATATTACTATACAATTTGCAAATTTCTTTGCTCTATATATGTATAGGACATAGGATCAAAGAGTTCCTAGCAAAACCCTCTAT
>JAPQRQ010000027.1:13565641-13590425 GCA_037367365.1 Apogon talboti | reverse complement strand
TCTATCTATCTATCTATCTATCTATCTATCTATCTATCTATCTATCTATCTATCTATCTATCTATCTATCTATGTGGATGGGTGGATGTACTGAAAACCGTCCATTCGAGAAAGTAAAGGTACATGATAGAGCTCCCGAGGAAATGGTCAAACACATTAGCGTAGCTCATTAGGCAGTTAAAATGCTAAATCTCATTTCATGGGTCACCAGTAACTGCACATGAACATAATCAGCTGTAAATGTAACTGATTCAATGGAGACCAATTGGACCCTTGACCCCCCAGCCTCCATTATTAACACAACATAATGAACAGGGATCATCACATTCTGCTCATATTCAGCCAAGTTATTAAAACTGACAATGACCGAAAGTTGACTTTGTTGTATCCTAGACGAACAAGGAAGAAGATGATTTATTGGAATATTATTAATACAGTTTATAGAAAAAAATAAACAAAAAAACCTATCTGTATTCCTATGGTAGATGATCAATAGGGTATGAACTGTAGGAGACACAGTGGTGTTCAGGAGGCAGTTCATTAGTCCTTTGATGACCTTGTATTAATGGAAAATATTAATCACTCTAAATGAGTAGAATGCATAATTTTTCAGCTTGAAAATGTCAAAACAGACATGGTCTAGCAGGTCTCTTATGACAGTGTGAGGCTAAGTGGTCTGCCCTCCTTTCCATTTCTACCCCCCACCCCTTGACAACACTTAACATGTAATTTGGCTTTTGCCGGGCAATTTTCATCCTCTGAAGAGTGACAATTCTTTTCCATTCACATGTTACATCAGCCACAATAAAAACATTCAGATGCTGCTGAATTTTTAAAGGCATTATTAAATCCCATACAATTGCACTTTAATGCATTTTCTGAGTGCTGTTGACATTCGGTGTATGTTTTTTTCTGTATGATGAGCCTGAGGTGAAGTTGTAAATGTGTGTAAATATTGTCTAATAATGAAAAGAAATAATTACACCAATACAAAGTGCGTTAAATAATACCCACATCCATTGTGAGAAGAGCCACACTGTATGTACTGCATACTTCAGCATGTTTTTGCAGCTGACATTGTCGAAATTCATTCCCTGCTCATCTCCTCTCACACTGAGATAGCGACTTAGAAATTAGGGTCTCTCTGTCTGTACTTTGAAATTGAATTTGAGTGGGCCTTTGCTCAGCGAACAATCTCATTGATTCTGCCATCTATTTCTGATAGTATTGGAGACGACAGCTCATCTGGAGGCTGCAGCAACAGAAAAGAAATGTGGAAGCTCCATGCATGGCCTACCACATGCAACTAAAGTAAGAACCGCAACGGAGGGGCTCAGATATTAATGCTGCAGACAATGAGACCTCTGAGTGGGAAGACACAATGGAAGATTCGACACATATCAGTAAAACTAGGCTAAAACTGCATATGTGGACGCTTCACATTCCACCGCCATAAACCATCACAACCCAACGTAGCATCTAACAAACGCAGTGGGATAAATTTGCGTCATTGAATACGAGAGACGGAGTATAAACCAAGGTTTCTGTGATGTGCACAACAAAAGTCTATTGCAGCTGTGGCCAAGTTGTATTGATGGATGTGTTTCTGCACTCAATGTGTCATTCACTGTCTGTAGGGACAAAAAATGGTGTTGACATGTCAATCATAACTGGTGTAGCCTTGAAAGACAAGGAGAGGTGCTCCCTCTAGGGACATATACTTTTGAGATTGATGTGCATGTGTGGCTTTCTATTGCATTATGTCGGGGCAGTAAAAAAGAAGGAGAAAGGGAAGGAAGACGAAACATGAAATATGGAGTAATGATTAAAAATGACATGATATGATATGATAAATAACATGCACCGCACTTTGTTGTTTCTACTATACAATGTTGCGCAAACCTTTAGGTCATTTGTACATAAGGTCAGAGTAAAGGAGACAGCCTGGCAGGAGTTTTTAGCAGACAGAGGGAACAGGATAAAAGGGAGCTGGGGTTCTTGCTGGCAGCGTCGTCCTGTTGTTACATGGACAGTCCATTCCGTGATGTCTGAGTGCTGCCATATTAAGAGGCTGTCAGGACAAGTCAGTTTCCAGCAGATCAACTCGCAAGTACACCACTTTGGGACCTGTATAAATAACCCTCTGCCTCTGTTCTACATTTCTATTTTTTTGATTGCTGTCACATATGCAATAAGAATTGTTTAAAGGATACAGGCAGGAAACTCCACGGAAGCAGATGATTAGATTAGAAGTTGCGGATATGTCTGGGCCCAATCTGAGTCCAGTGTTGGGAAGATTTATTTTTAAATGTTATAGGTCACAGATAAGCCTATTAGTTACCCTGTTAAAATGAAATACGTAATGAAATTATTTTAAAGATATAGGTTTGCATATGGGGCCTTGAACAGGTCCCTACTGATATTTTGGAAGAACACAGTTGCCATAATGACATTTGAGTTGTAGTAGCTGCTATTTTGCTACATGTATGGCAAATCTCAGTACATGTAGATTTTTTCGTCACCCGCAAAGGCAGTAAATGGTAAAAAAAAAGAAAGGTTTCTGAAGCTATGTTGTTTTAAAATACCAACATTTACACTGTGGGAAATAATTTATAGAAGAAGGATGATAAGAAATGGATATCTGATTTCTGCTCCAACTGAAAAAAGGTCAGAAACTAATCAGTTTATCTAGTTTAAAATGATTTATCCAAGAAAAGAATATCAACTGGTGTTTATTAACTGTGTTAGCTACTGTTATGGATACATCATGATGGAGTTTATGGGATTTTAAGACCGAAAATCACTACTCTGAGATGAGGTACTCGAAGAAGAAATACTTTGTTTATTTCCAAGCCTTATTCGTGCACAGATAAGAGTTCACACAGCGGCCAAAGACAGTCAGGGTGTGAGCAGAGATCTCTAAAAGGAAGACACTTTTATACCTGAAAGTTGCTATGTCTGACACATGATAACAATAACTCACACGCAGGATGACATCTTAAGATGAGAATACCATCGTCTCTATACTAAAAACAATTACACTACAGGAAAGTTTATAGACTTAATAATGCTGAGGTTACCTCCCTTTATTATCCCTATATTACTCTGGTCTCTGTATTGGAGAATCCCAGCTCCATAAATTTAAAGTCCTGCCATGTATTTGTTCCAACCATTCCCTGAACCAGCCCATTTTGATGAGCACAACTCCTCATCCTGTGTTAAGTGAACAGGTAGAACCAATACATGGCAGAACTTTTAATGTATGGAGCTGAGATTCTTCACCACTGTATTTTACCCATCCTAATGCACACAGGACCTAGCATTAGCATTTGCCCTTTGCACCTAACCCTATTAGGTGCAGTGAGCTGCCATTGATCCCATTTGAGAACCAACTCCAGATCATCTGACAGGAGAATTAACCTACATAGACCTGTTTTTGATGCCACGGAGAGAACACATAAACCCTTTGCAGACTTGGAATCAAAAACAGAATCTTCTAGATGTAAGGCAGAAGTTCGAACCACAATGCCACTGTGCTGAATAATCCATAATAATCCACTCAACGACGTCAGCTATGAGGCTGACAGTAGCGGCTTGCAAACGTGTTCGCTTTTTGGTAATTGGTGTCACAGTAGAGGTGTGTTAGGGTTGGTAGGTTGGAGACTATTTAAGATTAAACACCACTTGGGCCATGGAGGTTTGAAACCAACTGCTTAGGACACTGCTGCTCTGACAGATCAGGAAGTGTTGCGTGAACTGCAAATTGCTCAGGCCTCAGGGATGTGGATGTGTGAAGTTGTACTAATGACAGTATCTTTTTTTTTTTGTTCTTGGTTAACGTACAGTGCCTTTTACTGAGGTATTATGCACGTGTTTGTAACCTTGACAAACTGAAATAAAAGACAAAATACAGTTATAATTGGACTTTTTGCAGGATGAAAACAGGGGCGTACCTGCTATATTTTTGTAAACCTTGCCTTCTCACATTTTAATTGACTTGTTCTCACCCATATGATTACTTTGTACTCAAAGGTCAGACATTGTTAACCTCTATTGTAATCTGTATAAAAGAAGATAATTTAAGCATTAAGTCGCTGATATAATCAACTTCATTTTGACCCTATGAGTGTGTATGTGTGTGTGAGAGAGAAGACGAGCACCAAGGTGAGATTCCAAGTGTGTTTTGCTTTAGATGCCCCCAAAAAAGAGGCCTGTAGAAGCCTATTAGCTACACCGAATCTCATGTCTGTCACATGTTCCCTCAGGCTTGTAGTCCTAATTGCCTGGAGGTGTGGAGGACAGGCCGATGAGCAATGGAACTTTATGTTGAGCTGCATTTAAATGTAGGATGTGAATGCTGATGGGACGGAGGTAGTGGCACTGTGGGGATTAGGCTTGGAAAGGTGTCTGTTATTATGTTTACAATGCCTAAAGGAGGTCAGCTGGGATGAGGACTTCAGTTCACACTTACAATACAACACAACACAAACACACAGGTGCAAAAATCCTGTGTCCTGAATATGCTTAGACTGCTAATTGGAAATGGTTTGATGTTTAACCCATAAAGACCCAAATATCCACCGGTGACCAAAACCATCTACTGATCTAATAACTTTAAAACCACTAATCCTTTTAATATGTTGAAATAATAATAAAATACAGTTTGTTATCTTTTCATGGTCGTCAGATATGACCCATGACGTTCAGAGGCTCCGTAGTGAACATGGAAACACTGTCATCTTCTACAGTATTGATTCACCAGTAAAACCCATGGAGTTGGATCAATGACAGTGGATGGAGATGCTTGTTTTTCTGTTCAATTAATGATATCTTTGCTGAAAAACTCACTTTTTCCTCAGTTTCCTCTGTTTCTGATATAATAACCCTTGACTTTAATCTGAGCTTTTATGAACATCTACATAATCAGAAAATTAAATATAGGAAAATATTTGATTTTCACTGAAAAAAAGCAAAATATAGAGGATAATATTACAATATATGGTGATAAATCACTTAAGAAAGGTTAAGTAGCGAGAAAAATTCATGTGGGAACTGCCACAAGAGTAGCACCGGGTCTTTATGGGTTAAAATGATAATATGCATGACATTTGAGCTAAAAACACAGTGATTCTTTGCTATGTAATTTATAGGGCATGATTAGGGTCATTTCATTTTCTCATCTTATACCTTACTTTTGTCTGAAGAAAAACAAAAACAGTTAAATAGTACTTTGTAGGTCATTATGCCTTAATTAGAGAGAGTGTGGAAGGGCGGAAGCATGCAGCAAGGGACCTGTCCTGGGAACTGAACCCAGGTTGCAGTTGGGCCTTGGGCCATGTGGTGGGTGCTCTACCAGGTGAGTAACTGGGGCACCCAAAGATAGAGTCATTTGACTGAGTTGTAGTGAAATGCGTCAATGCTGGTGATAGTGCATGTAAAAACGGACAAATATGTAAAAAAAAAAAAGAAAAAAAGATGAAAACAGCTCAATTTACCAATCCGTTTTAGTCTTCCAACATCTTTGATGATGTAGGGTTGTACTTTTTTTTACTGTAATAACTTGTGTAATAATCATATGTTCAGTCCTCCTGTCCTTGGGCCAAATTCTGCCAAACCTCATTAATTTTCTGACGGTTTTAACTGAAGCCATTTTATCACTGTGTTCAGAAACACCGGACTCACAGGAAGGTGGCGATTCCATTGCCTTAATCGATTAATTTGTTTGTCGGGTTAATCCCAGATAATGTATTACAACACTACAGTGACACAATAAAGGCTTGAGAATTGTTCGTTTTTGTTGAGGAAATGTGTTTGGTTTTAAAAGCACCTCGGGGCTTCGGTTCCCCGTGAAAGGAAAAGCGGCAAAGATATTCTAAACAACATACACACGTAAGTGGATATTGATTTCTAGGCAGGCCTTTATTAGGCGTTGAAACCAGTACAAAAACTCAAACTAAACATTTCAGGGCCTCATATAGATCTGCACCGGTGTCTTGTGTCATATGTATCCTCCTGAACTCCTCCTGTCACACATTCAGAATTTAGCAACTGGTCACCTCCATCTTTGCCTGTTTATGAGTTTGTAGCCTTTTCACAATGCAGTGGAAAACTCAGAAATGTAACTTTTTATGTAGTTTCTTTTATTCAGGATCAGCTGTGTTTGTTCAAAAATACCTGAGTCCTTCTGATGTTTATTTTCCATCTTATATGGAACATACTAATTGCACTGTGGTGTTTGTAGTCAACATGCTATTAACACTCAACTTCAAAGCCTTCTGACAGAACATGTTGACCCCTGTTAATGCATAGACTGTACATAAAGACTACGCACCCTGATAACACCCGAAAAATGATGATGAAACATTTTGATCTCATCCTGGTGACCGGATGCAGTATCATAAATCCCGTCCTCTTCACGTTAATAAATGAGGCTTTGGGAGACAAAGACTGCAAAAATGTACACACCCAAAGGTTTTTTTTAGATAGAGCACTGATCAAATTGTCATTTTCTCATTAGTTTGCATTTAATAAGTTATTTGATGTCATAAAAATGGATGATATGGTGTGATAGATAAAAATAGGTGCATTTTTATTTTTATATCTATCAGATTTTTTTTATATCTATCAGATATCTGACATTGTCAAAACATTGTAATAAAACTGATTCAAAATTATGCAAAAATACAGTTTCTTGTTGAATACAGCAACAAAAACATCACAAAACAGACTGATCCTGCAGAAACCTAGGAGAAAACTAGGGGAAAATGTAACTTTATTTTATAAAATGTGAAAAAATTGTGATTGAAATGGTAGATGACGATGATCCTATCCTAATGACTGATTAGGATAGCTAATCAGAACTATGATTTGTATTGGTCTTGTTAAATGTTACATATTAAATCATGTTTTCATTCCTAAATATTCATAATACTTTTGTTGCCGAAGCTGTGACTGAAAGCTGAAATAAATAAATAAATGTGTGCCACCTGGGTCCAGCCCAGATTCTGTATCATCTACCATTTCCTTGTTCTTCTTTGCTTTTTTTTTCTTTTTTTTTCCTCTAGACATTTAAAACATATATTCTGTGAGAAGTACATCATTGTGCCCACAAACATTACCCAGACTCACAGTTGGCAATGGTGGATGATATTGGTTCTCCTGTGGCTCAGAAAGCATTTTTTCCTCAACATACAAAGCACAGTGAAAAGCCTTTTTCACCCCTTGAAATATGGAAATAATGAATCCCAAAACCAGGTTAAAAAAAAAATATATGAAAAAAACAACATGAACTCAAAGCAATCACACGTGGATTCTTCACATGTACTGCTTTCCACACTGTAACTCGTTCTTTACAAGAAACAACGTGGGAGCATATTCTTGATGCATTAACCTCTAAAGGTCACGCTTAAGAGGCTGGTGGTCAGTTTATGCGTCATCGATTTGATTCCTGTAAGTGCATGCTTGAAGTTCTAAATTGCACCAATAGCATTCTCCTTCAGTCTTACTGTACTTCTCATCCAGAGTCAAAGTGTATGTGCAACCTGTAATTATTATGGCAGTGCATTTACAGTATAACCAGAGAATTTACCTCCACCAAGGTCTCCCAATTCTCTACTGGTGTCTTTGTCTCTCAACAGGGTTACAATAATGGCATGGACCCATCAAATTTTAGAGAAGAGGATCAATGATTTCATGAGTTTTTACTTATACTGTACTTGACTGAATTTAGGACTGTGTTGCCAGGAAAGAAAGAAAGAAAGAAAGAAAGAAAGAAAGAAAGAAAGAAAGAAAGAAAGAAAGAAAGAAAGAAAGACAGACCTGATTACATTACCTCTGTGGCTGACCTAATCAGATTCCCATCATATACACACGGGGTATACATTTACCAGCTATCAGACTCACCCCCATCATTAATATGAAAATGACTTTCCAGAATGAGAAAACCGCGGATCTAAAGGATGATTTAAAAAGAATATGAGCCTAACAAGCTGAATACCAACAGAGCTAACTTCATTCTGGCCGTGGCAGTCATTCTTTTCATATGACATGATAATGTCCATTCATAGTCAGAACAAAGCTTCACCAGCTAATAAAACATTGATATTGGCCAATACAAAATTATTCTGCTTATAAAGAGTGGCTTTTGGAATTCAAATCAAGCAAATGTCATATGAATGAATTTCATCTGCATGACATGCATTGCCCTATTTCAATAAGGAAATAAACTGCAATACACTTATCTCCTTTTACTCCTTGACCATATCAGATTTGTCACATATTATTCCAAGAATTATACTGTGAATGAATAAAATTGGCATGACCTGAATTTTAATGTTTTATGAAATACTGGGATATTTATATGACCTCAGATAGATCATATGTTTTCTTAATATATCACCAAACACAAACATTTATAGTCAAACGTTCGAGACATCTGTCATTTTATCTCATTCAGATTTAAAAACTACATTTACACAACATGGCTGCCTTGTCGTACTGAAGCCATTACAAAATGAAATGTGCATTCGCTTCGACTGATCTCCTCCCATAGAGAGCGGCTAAGTTTATGAGATCACCCCGAACAAAACAACACACAGATGCTGAGTACTCAAATGTAAACAGGGGAATATGCCCTGAAACGTGTTTTAGATCCAAAGAATAAAACGATCCAGAAGAGGAGGTTTCAACTCGCGGTGGAACTTCTGAATATTTCATGGGCGACTCAATTTTCTGCCACATAGAAGCGCTAATGAGGAACAATTGAAATCAAAGTCCACCAAGAAAAGACAAGAGACAACACACTGTGAGCTGCTTTTCTCATGCACAAGCACCATAGTGGCTTCTACAGACTGCGCCGAGCAGGGAACGCAGTCAAGCACGTCGTCTGAAAAACCTGTGATGCACATATTTTATTCAGTAACTTGGTATTTACACTTCTTAAACCGAAAGTCAGTCGGTAACGCTCATGATAGAAGCCTTTTTTTCCTGCCTCTTAGCCATCTCTTACTGGTGTTTCTTGTCCTCTTTTTTGTTCATGTAAATGTCAAAGGTTAACCCACAAACAGCCCGGATTTGATATTTCCAAGTATGCCACGAGGTCTGTGGTGTTTAGAGACCATTTTGCCAGATTGCTTTGCGGCAGGGAGACAGAACACATCTGTGTTGACTGACAGGGGAAACGGAGCTGAAGACAGAGAGGCTATGAGGAGCATCTGTCCTCCACAGTGTAAATGTCAGGTATCAGGGATGGGTATCCTGTTATGAAGGCCATAACTGATTCACTTTCACTTCCTGACAGCTGTCCTCCACCGAGGCGTTTTAAAGTAAATGCTCCTGTGCTGCCCGCCTCTAGACACACACTGCGTGGCTTATTTACTCCGATCTCCAATATTCTTTCCCAGACAGGTACTGTATAAATAATGAGACTGTGTTGTGTGAGATGAAGGTATTATGTGGATGTGTGGGCTTCAGGGAGATATGAAATGAAAATATTGAATGCCAGATAGTTGATTGAGTGATGGCCGGAGGGAATTCTTATTCTTTTCATTTTTATGTATTAGAAAAGTAAATATACAGTTGCATTTTGGTGTAGTCATTGTCCTTGTCACCAAGGTGATTACTTATATGTAATCATATAGATATTTAGGCACTGATCAAAAAAGTTTTTAAACAAGCTGATTTACTTTACATTTGGTATGTGATGGTGACATGGTTACTATATTAACTTATATTCCGTATTTCATAGGTTATCTGTTACTTTCTCATAAATAACCCAAATTATCTAAAATAATAATAAAGTCTAGTAAGAGACAGCAATGGGTCACATTAAAAAAAAAAAAAAAAGCTCTGCTGGACTCCTGTTTATATATGACTGATGTTCTTTTGTTATCGAGCCACAACAAACACAACAGCATGTATTTCAGTGGACACTCTTCCTTTTGCTGCATTGAATCTGTTTGCATATTCAGATGGGCGGAGCCCCAGTGACACCAGGGGAGTTAACAGCAGGAATATACAATATGCAGTTAAGTGCGAGGGAAAATGGCGCAATCTCAAAATAATTGACTCACAGCTGAGCGCCACGTGGGGGACGGCACATTAACGTCAAAGTCTTTTGTGTGTAGGCGAAGCAAAGCCAACAACAGGTACCTCTGAAATAGATGCATTGTGTTTTCTAAATAATACTCATCTCTACAGAAATCTATTAGGAGAGGAGAGCACGCTCCACTTTGAAGACAGAGTTTAGAGTTGTAATGAATTCTGAATAAAGAGGTACCCTCGGAGAGAGCCACATGATGCAGAGGCAGCATCTCTGAAGGGTAGGTTTCAAACAAAAGTCAGCGGCAGCAATAAAGAAGGCGCCATGATGTTTGAAGGTGATGATGCAAAGCCGCCTGAAGACGACTCTTTGAGGAAAGTGCTGTACAGATGTGAACCACATCACAAACAACTGCTGCAGTTAGGGGGAAAGTAAACATTTACCAACTTCACAAAGTGACTGAAATAGAAAGGTCTGCAGATTGAATATCACCAAGTATTCCCTTTTCGCAACTTTTTGACAAAAAAAAAAAAATGCTTGGCTTGTTTTATTTTGTCTTTATTTTGTTTTTCCCGTTTTTTTTTTAGTTTTTTTTTTTTTTTTTTTACATTTAACAAGCGCTGCGGCTGGTTGTTGAAACTGAATTTTGACACAGTCTCTGAAATGTCATACGGTCCCAGAAGACAAAATGTAGGTTAAAAGAGGTCACCCAGGAAAGCCAGCCACAGGAGAATACAGCAGCGGTGGAGGTTAAAGGCTCAAGGTTATAGAGTCTGACATCAGCCGAGTACAGCTAAGATGCATGTGGGTGTGTTTGTGCGAGCTACTTTATTTACCCTTTCATACACAGACCTTACGGCTGCTCATACAAGTACTAATAAACTTAAATCCAATGCTCTGTGAGGCTTCGTTTCTACTCCCACAGGTAGCCATAAATAGATTTCTTATCATTACCTGTAAATTAAACCTGTTCAAAGAAGAAGGAAAAACTAAATATCTCTGGCATGTTACACACTGCAAACACTCCACATACACTGAGAAAAGCAGAATATTGTGTCTTATTACTTACTGTAGGCTCTGGAAAATTGTGTACAAGGTCTGACATGTTATTTTTACATTTTGAAGAAGCATGGGGGCAGTTCAGCTGGGAACTACTGGAATAGCTTTTTATTTATTTATTATTATTTGTATTTATTTACTGCCCGTAAAACTGTTTAAGCATGTCCCTGTTGAGATAGGATAGAGAAGATATGAGGTTGAAAACACAAACAAAATGTCTAAAAAGAAATAGAGGTGTGTTGTGTGAGTACAAGTTAAGGATGTTTAAGGGTATGGTGCAGTTACTGAGGAACACACACTAATTGCTGCACGGCTCAAGGGGATCCTGCAATGGAGAAGGGCTTACTGTGTTCCCATTTAATGCCTATCTGACTGGGCCTTCATTTAGCTGGAGTGTTTAAGCTCCCTTGAGGGCACCATGTGTTGAGGTCAACACAGTCCCTTTTTACACAGGCTGCCCTCTATGTGCCTCCCTTTTCTGCCTCAAGTGGTTAGAGGAGATGTATAGCAAGTGAGCAACCACAAAAGCACAAAGTACAAAGGTGGTTTCAATAGCACTATTCTGGAAAAAGAAACCGAACGGGGATGTAAACTATCCCCTTTCAGTGTATACCTGGGTAATGGAAAGAGCAAACCCCATCAACTCCATTAAAAAATGGATCCATTATAAAGTAAGTGAATGAACAGATATGGACAGAGAGGAGCGATTCGCCTTTAGACATCATTCATGTGAAAGCCATGCTTATGTAACTAACCTTGGGCTGCAGAGGTTTCACTCACAAGCAGTTTCTGATAGCATGTGTGTGTGTGTGTGTGTGTGTGTGTGTGTGTCTTGGTGTCAATTTTACGCTTTCTAGGCAATTCAATAACAGACATCACCTTGACAGCCAATTGCTATATGCTTAGTCTCACTCTCCTTCATGCTCTCAATGTAATGTGGTGGCTCAGTGCTACGCTATTAGAGATTGTGTGAACAAGAGGAGACTTTCAATTAGAGGAGATATGTGTTTGTTACAAGTATACAACGTGCACCGCAACGAGAATCGAGAAGGACTCACTTTTAACCATCCATCACTAACTGCTGCATTATTAACAGAAACTATTTTATAAAGGAAAAAACATGCAACGAATGAAAAATGCATGCGATTTAAGGTTATATCAAGGTGTCCAGTGAGAAAAAATTGTTTTGGATTTAGAAACTGCATTACTGTGATAAAAAATTAGTGATACACTGATATATCTGATTTCATTTCACTGATGATAGAAGCAGGTATTATTATTTTTATGTTATATTAAAGGATGTTTCACATTAAGGATAATGTGATGAAGTGCTGAAAGACTTAAACAGTTAAGTTGGTCTAGTTTTACAATTTGCACAATGAAGTTTTTTTTTTATTTCCCTAGTACAAAAGTGGATAAATATCAATAAAAGTAAATAAATAGAAGATAACATTAGCATCAGTCATTGGCCAAACTGTCATTTTAAACATCAGTATTGGTCCATAATTTCAGAGTTTTTATCTTTAAATAAAAATTAAATACAGAAGTAACACACGTCTTGTTTTACGTCCTCATAAGGCAGGGCACCAGTAGTCAGTAGTTATCTTCAAGCTGCTGATGTATACACAGCTCGGCCAAAAAAAAACAAAAAAAAAAAAACGCCTCGTATACACATAACGTTGAAAAGCCTTTAACTTTGATTACAGGATGCATAATTAACATGCATGAACAGCATTTATTTCTGTCCAGAGCTGCATTAATTTTTCAACAGGATCTACATGCTGCAAGAAGCAGGCAGTTACGTATAAAGTCGTCTTCAGCACATCTCAAGGATTCTCAGTGGGGTTCAGGTCTGGACTCTGTGGTGGCCAATCCATGTATGAAAATAATGTTGGATGCTACCTGAAACACTCTTTAAGAATAAGAAAAAAAAACCTTGTATTGGAATAACCTGGTCATTCAGTATATACAGGTTCAGCAGACCTCATTTTATAGACACATAATATTGCTGAACCTAAGCCTGAGCAACTGAAGCAACCTCAGGTCATAACACTGCCCCCACAGGGTTGTACTGGAGGCACTAGGCATGATGGGTAGTCATTTCATCCACCTCTCTGCTCACCCTGATGCATCCATCACACTGGAACAGGGTCAGTCTGGACTCATCGTGATTTTTTTCCACTGACACACAGTCCAATATTGATACTTTTTATCAAACTGATGGTTGTTTAATAAATAACAATATGTCACTGCATCAGATAGAGTTAAAGAACGTGTTGCAGGTGAACCATATTAATCACTGCAGTAATCCAATGGAAGGGTCTGAACTATTTGCAGAGTTAAATGTATCTGTGTATGATGATATGCTGTATTGTTTTCTTGTCTAAAGCTGCCTTCACGAAACTTAGGGTTTGGAGCCAAAATCAACTGCAAAATGCAGTAATATGAAATGTTTCATCATTAAGTGTTAAATGTCAATCTCAAGAAAAGACCAAAAAATGACAAAAAGACACAACGAGCTGCATGAGACTAATTCAAAAGGCATAAGTCATGGTGGAATTTTATAAGTTTCAGTCTAGAGAGGCAGCTTTTATCTTTTGGGTCTCATGCTAAAAGTGTTTGGGGACCACTGATCTAAAAGTATAAAAGGAGTTCAACTTTAAACATCTACAGCCATAAAATTCTAAATGCACACTGATGCAGTAGTAATATAAAACCAAAATTATTATAAAGAATGGTAAAACACTGACCTGAACCATTTTACAGCACAATGAATTTAAATACATCTTGCTAATAATAATATATATTAAAGTGAGGCTTTAAATGCTATAGTATTATTAGTTCTGTGGTATTTTTACTGTGTTGTATTTGTACTTTAACCTAAAACATCTCTACACTTTATGTAAACTATTGCTTAGTTTAATTCAGATGTTTTTTTGACAGGGCAGTGTATATTAATTATTATTAGCATTCATTTATGTTAAGAATAAAATTTAAAAAAAAACCAATGTGTCTGACAAGCTATAATATCAGGGTCAAATACATATAATATTGGATTACTGGTTTATTGTGCCAAGATTGGCTGTATTTGTATTGTTTATATCAGTCTGATGGTTGCTATTTAATATGACAGCTTAGTTTTATTTATGTTTAGATTTTATTTTTACATTTTTTTTAAGTTATGAAGGGAAAAACAAGCAACTGTTGAAATTGAAGTCAAAGGGGATACAGAAAAATAAACAGTAAAACAGATTATATGTGACTTTTTAAAATAATAAATAAATTCATCGTGTAAAAATGAGAAGTTACACTTGGCACGCAATAACTGCAAACCTTAAACATTTGCTGAACTACTGCGAGGTTTCATGATTTGCCGTACAGACGCAATATTGGGTTTGATATCTCAGAAGTACAATCTCATAAATAGGCTAAAGGAAACAGAAATTTACCAAAGCAAACATACAGTAAGTCGTATATTCATTTGCTGTGAAAGCTTCAGCATAATGCAACTGACTGATGTGAACTGTGTTAAAAATAGAAAAGCTATGTTTTTCCATATATCTCAGAGTATGATGCTCAGATATTAATTTGGCGTTTGTCTTACCTCCAGGATTAGCCCGCCACTGACCCCCATATGGGCTGTGTGAAACTCACAGCTGTGGTAGTAACTATTTCAATTCAGTAAAAGTTGAATGCATCAAAAAAAAAAGTTTTGATCTTTCATATTTGAAAGTTAAGGCTTTTAATAGTGTCATATGAATCCCTGTGTAACCACAAATCCTCTCATTATAACAACCATCAAACATTTCAACCTTTGAAGTGAACTTTCAAAATCCCATCTGTTCAGTTATTCTAAGTGTAAAGGCAGCCACAGCAGAGACTGCCTGTAAATGTAATATGATTCAGAAATTGCAGAAGATTGCACTACCCCACTTTTGCACTTGAGAATTCGGGGCTGTGAGGTACTTGAAGTTTCCCTGGGTTAGAAGAGAATGAGATGCGCAGACTTTAGGTTCTAACATGGTGTCGCATCGGTCTCAGTAGTGGGCGTCCTTAAGAGATATGCATCACCCCTTTTCTGGAATTTGCCTGTACTATTCCTACAGGAAACCCACTGCTGCGATACCTCCACTTCTTCCTCACATGCATTCACCCCTTTTAATAATATTACATTTTCTTTATCCAACAAGTATTCCCAACATCATTTAACCCTTTATCAGGCAAGTGACTATTTTTGGTAATTTCCACATGCATTTACAAGACAGTTACAGCAACAGTTACAGTGAGTCAACAATCTCATGTCCAATGTGGTCTACAGGGTCTGTAAGGTCCACCTCTGCATGAACAGTGAGTGTACCTGCTTTGTTAGGTACCATGAAGTAATGGCACTAATGTAAGTAATGATGTGTATGTTGACAGGTGTCTGGATCAGCACGTATGTTGTTATAATGTTTTATAAGTGATGTTCTAATCTTTTAAATACATGTTCCTTTCATCTTGTTTTTCTTGTATTTTTTATATTTACTTCTTGTATTTTTTTTTTTTTGCCACTTATGGGTAAGGAACCAAATATGGTAATTTCATTAACCTTGATTTTCTACATATCAATGAAAATTGTTAAAAAATTTCACAAAAGTAATAAAGCCTTGTTATTGTCCTCCAATAACACACTCAGGTTGAAATTTTTCAGATTATTTCAATGAGCGCCCTATAAAGGGTTAAAATATCACAAACTAACAGTAAATATTTGCATATCTCTGTATTTCCCCCATGTCTGTAGAATGTGAGAACAATACAAGGTATCATGAAGGATACGCTGCTCCACATACTATATTGTAGATCTATTGTGCTCCACGGACCTGCCACACTTGCTACTTCAATTACCCCCTCAGTGAAGCAGAAAGGTCAGAATCCCAGCGAGTTCCCAAAGGAGGTCAGTGGAAGCCTTGCATGCCAGTGGAAGCCTTGGATTATGTGACTCTCATCTTTGGCTCAGAACTGGACATTTTCCTCTGACTCCGGCCTCTGCATCTAAATGCTGATATGTTCACCTGTTCCCTCCATCTGGGTACTCTGGAAAACCCACATGTCCATTGGCTGCAGTCAAATACCACCGGCTGCAAACAGTTACATTCATTAATGATTCATCTGCTGGTTACATTCACAATGAATTTATTAATTATTTGTTCTAATATGAGTAAAAAATACCACCAAAACCCTAATAATTTCTCAGAATCCAAAGTCACATCTTTAGATTGTTTGTTTTGACCGATCAGCAATTGGTCTATGATTTTTTTTTTGAAGAAATTATCTACCTTAGAGATTAAATGTGCTAAATATTACATACTTTAATAAGAAGAACTGGAAAACATATGACAAAAGTGCTGGTAAGGGGATACTTTCAACTGATTCCACAAGAAATAACCTGAAAAGTGAATGTATTATAATGTGCAGACAGTGTTTTGAAGTAGACTGAACAGAAACATAATTGCGTAAGTCATACACTACATAGACAAAAGTATTGGGACACGTTGAATTCAGGTGGTTCTTTTCTAACAGGGGTCTGGGATACAAAACAATGACAAATGTCATAATATAGTTTTGTATTGGGATAAATATCATTGCATTGGTTAGTTTTCTTTCAATTGTTATTTTTGTGTCCACAATGCCTCAGAGATGGTTTTTACTTCATTTCTCTCAACATTGACTTTTTTTTTTTTAATCCATGACTGATTTTAAATGTTCTACCTCTAAAATTCTAAAATGTTTTTGGTGCTCTGACTGTAAATAATAATTTTCTCCCACAGCTAATCACCTACTTTTTCACATCTCACTTAGGAAGGAAAACCTCCCATTAAACTTTAAGGAAATATTGATGTTTCTAAACTACATGGATAAAAATATTGGGACAGGTCATGGCTACAGCTCCTGTTCATGCTGATTTGACATATAAACATCAATATTAATAATAAATATGATATTTATCACAATATAACACTATATTATTGTTTTGTATCCCAGACCCCAGTTAGAAAAGAAACACCTGAATTCAACATGTCCCAATACCTTTGTCCAAATAGTGTATGACTTAGGCAATTATGGTATGAGGCTGATGTTATGAATGAACTGAGTAGTAATTGAGAAAATCACACAGACAGATTATGATGTAAGTATAGATGTTGCAAATGGATTTGGACCATTACATCTCATTTATATGTACTGCGCTTTTACATGAGGACCTAGAGACTGTCAGTTCATAGTGACAGAAATATGTTAGTATTTGTCACTGTCAGTACATGGATTCAGAATATTCCATCCTGCCTGATACAGAGGTCATTAAGCAGAAGCCCGTAATTTAATGAACCCAATTTGATGAAAGGTTCACTAAACAAACAGCGGTTTTGACAGTTTCAGGGCACATTCAGGCTTCAATCCCTACTCTTCCTCTGAATGTGCCACTGCACAGCCACTAACGCTGACATGTCCTCAAAATGTCCTTCTACACCTGGTGTTTCCTGGCTGCGGTGCATCCCGCTGCATATACACATTTTCTCTAGAATACAGTGAAGGTTCTGGAACATTCAGATAAGGATTCTAATTTTGCGAGCCAGTGCACTTTGTGTCGACCACTAATGGCTAATGGAGTAAATAATTATAAAGCTACCCTGCGATAAATCTGATCTCTCCCTCTCTCACTGCTCCGGAGGAGGCAGGGGGAGTACAGGGCTGTTGTGCTATAATTATACACACTTCAAACCTAATGTTAATCCATAGACTATTTTAGAGAATCATTCAGTCCATTGTTACTAGGATACCTGTGTGTGTGTGTGTGAGAGAGAGAGAGATTCACTTTATTGCTTAATGGTTCAGACTCTCCCCTTGGGTTTTATGAGAATTACTTTCAAACAAACATTTTAGGATCTAAATAAGAAATGAAAAACTCATTACTAAAACTACAATACTTGCTTGCAACACAGTGATGTATTTCATTTCTTAACAGTGTTTCACTGTCCTTCAGCTCCTTGTTTTTGTATGCTACCCACAGCTTCAACTGGCATCTGGTTTCAACAAAAGGCTAAAAGTGTAATGGAGAAAAATAGATGGAATTTGGCTTCTGAGTTCCTCCGTACATTTAAAATCAATGGGGAAAAGGTCAGAAATTTATAGCATTATTTCCTGAAAAATGTGTTTCTTTAAAGATGAGAGGTGTTTTTAAACCACTTTGAGGCTACTTTATATCTTGGATGGGTGGTGTCACATTCTTAGCTTGTGATCGATCTTAATTTGTCATATGAACTGCTGAATTGTAGAGATAGTGTAATTTAATATATAAATAACACTATTGTACCTCTAAGCCTTGTTTAGTCTGGCTCAAAGTATGTGATTTTTTTTTCAAGCGCCTTCTTCTTTTTTTTCAGGGGTATATTCATTTTAATACCACAAATACCATGTGAAAATGTTCCTCCTTTGCAGCAACAAATTGTACATCATGACTCTGTCTCCAAATATTATCAAATCATCCTTTTGGACAGATTACCCAGCACCACTTTACACAGAAACAAACACTACATGGGCAAAAATATCCAACCAGCAAGTGACATCAGCCTTTAAACATAATATAAATATTGATTTTCATACATTTATAGTCAAAATTATTGATAACAACTAACACAAACATTTGTATTATGATATTTCAATGTAACAGCAGTAGAAAGTCCTATAAAATGAATAACTATGGTAATAAAGTGACAAAAAATTGCTATAATTCTATGCTATGACAGTATTTTTAATGCACATACTGTATTTATTTGGTGTTTAAGGGATGTTTTAGTTGTTTTGTTGTGATTTTTTAGGGTATTTTACGATATTGTGTCTCTTTGATCGTTTGTTACGTTATGCCTTTTTGAAGCCAAAATCCCAGTGAAATTTCGTTATGTGTAAACAAGATTTAAGATGTTATGTTTCTGCTGTCATATATATACATTAGAAACACAACAAGGAAAAGTGTAGTTAACAGTATACAATCCTATTATTTGTGCAGAATATACTATAATAGTGGTAAAACATTCAGAACGTGCCAGTACTAAGTATATCGTATAAACACACAAAGCATATGTGCAAATGACCCAATGTCACAGATATTTGCTGATGCAGCATTGAGATAATGTATGTTAAATGTTGAAAATTGTAAATGTGCAGGTCAGATTATTGAGGAACATTGAAACAGATGATAATAATAATAATAATAATAATAATAATAATAATAATAATAACAGTTCAATAGTCAGTAGCCTGATGATGTGTGGATGAACTGTTTTTTCAATCTGGTTGTCCTTGCTGTTACACTGACACACGGCAGGAGTGTATGACAATAACAAGACGGAACATTTTAAACAATTCCAATTAAAAAAAACAACCCTGAATGAAATTTAAGTAAAAAAAACGTGAAAGCATTTTGGATGAAAGATGAAATAAAACAAAAATATTTCAATTATATGTATCAAAATATAATATATATATAAATAAATATATATAAAAAATCATGCAGTTTATGTAATACATTTCAATTACTGTCACACATTTTATATTGAAACACAGTCTAGCTGTAAACACAATTTGAGGAAGTGTGGATTTTGACAAGCTGCAGACGTCCTCTGAAACTCCCCTTCTTCTCTTAGGCTTCACGCTGTCAGAGTTCGAGCATCGTATCAATTTGTCATCATCATTTACAGCCATATCAAACATCATATAGACTCTTTCCTCTACAGCTCCAAACAGGGCCACGGGGGGTCGAGTTCAGCCCTGAAATGTGAACCAAGTACAGGTATTGAACTGCTTCTGGGAGGCTCAGAAAGAGATGTGAGTCATCAGCTTCGACTCAGTGGCCAAGATGCCTGCAGTCAGACCGGGATCACTTTACCTCCATCAGCAGGATGTTAAGAGTGTGAACCCCGAGAGGTCGGCAAAGTGAGCCCGAATAACAGAGCAGTTTAACAGTGCATAGCATGGGGTAAAACTTGTAGTTTTCTCCCGAGGTATTACGACCTGGATTTGCCTGCTTGGATGTGAATAGGCACTGGGATGGCAAAGACCCAAACAATAAGTTGTGATAGAGTGTATGTAGGGTAATGGTATAAATAATCTCCTATTCTATCTCGTTCTCATCTCTGAGTATAATATGCACCAAGCATGATGATTTCCAATGCTTTAGATAATGAACCGTAAAGATATACAGTAGAAGCCTGTTTTTTTGGTTTTTTTACATAATAAATAGGACACTGTTAGATCTGGATCTGCACACATGCACATAATTATCCAGTGGTCCAATTGTAATATTTAACCTTTACCTAAGATTGAACTGTTTTCTGAAGGAGCCAGACCCGAAGAGCAAAAATGTATATTTACGTCTTAGCTTTTTCACCGAAAAAAAACAAAAAACAAATCCTGTACTCCACTCCTTCCCTTATTTTCCTCCTCAACTCTTCTTTTTTTTAGAGCCCTACAGAAGGAGTGCGCACACACCCCACTTACAAGCCACTTTCTCATCAAAGTACTGAACTGCACAGATCGACTCTATGTACAGAAGTCAAGTGGAGTCTATATTTCAAAGGGGGAACTGTGTAGCAGCTCAGGCAATTACAAACAAGCTTTCTCCCCCTGAAGATCTGCCAGAGAATTAGGCCTCTGTCAGCAGTTTTCTTCAGGGCTACTGTTGAAGCAATGCAACACTTTACAGTTTGATTTACCTTATTATGGTAATGACCAAAGTTTGTCTACCTGCCTCCAGGGGGAGAAGAAAAGAACACTTGCCAAGTATTTATCCTGTGTAATCAAGGAGGTATTACTTGAAAGGATCAGAGGCGTCTTGAAGTAGGGGAACAATAAAGTCTTCAAAGAGCACACAGGAGAAGACTGGCTGAGGAGAAACACTGCAGCCAAACCTCCACTACCCTGGAGCACTGGAATAAAGCAAAACAGTGGGGAGGGATTATTAATTCACTGTGGTGGATTGCTTGTGTTTATCTCTGTTTAGCATGGCCTTACATACAACTTCAACCTGCAGCGAAAACTTGATTTTTCTGGCACTTTTGTTACATTAAAGAAAACAGATTACACTTCAGTAGTGTGAATATTAAGTGGTTGTAAAGAGGATGATCTCTGGGATTAGTGGGTAATGTAAAAGTACATCAAATGTCATTTTATATATGTCGAGCTGAGTCTTTGTTTAAGTGACTGACTCCTTAAGATAATATCAAATGTTTTTGAACGGAGGGAGCAGCATTCTCTGAAAAGATCTGTATCTTTTACAGAAGCTGTAAATCTGGAGCGATTTTTTCTAACTATCAGAAAACACACATACCCTATAGCTCTAAAATATTTCAACTGCTGAGCACAACAAGACATTATTTGCATATACGTTTAATGGGCTAATCACAGCCACGGGACGTGAGCATCCATTATGAGGAAAAAAGCAACTAGTACAAGCCATGCGGTCACTCCTTTGTACTTTTAACCACAGCACACAAACATGTTTACCAAGGCATTAATGGTGTAAGAAAGCAAAATGTTAGTCTGTTTCATGACTCTCTGGGGGGAAAAACTACTGTGTGTGGCTTCTTATCAGTGATTCTGTAACACAGTCCACTAAGAGAGCAAAGATTTATTTGACAATTCATCACAGAGTTGTGTTTTGGTTATTTTTCCAGTACTGCAATAAAAAAAAATAACTAGGACCCTTTGTATTTGCACCAAATAAAAGCAACAAAGGAGACAGTGAATGGCATTAAAAGTTTTGTTGTATTGTGTATGTACTGTGTTGTACTATATGGTGTGTTCTTCAGCCATGACAATAGAAAGAAGCACTAAGATGACTTTCCAACAAAACCCACAGAGAGACTTATTAGAATCATCGATCTCTGCATGGTACTCTAATTGCTGAGGATAATAAAGAATTGATTGAAGCACTCAAGTGGGAAAACACATCTGCATGCAAGTGGTCCATATGTGTGCCAAAGCACATGCATGCATGAGAAAAGCTGATGGAATTGGAGGAAGCACAAAATTAAGAATATTATGTTTTATGACTGAATAGGCTGAATTTAATCCTGTTAGCAATTTGTGTATTAGCCCAATCAACTGAACAGGATTTTAATTCATTGTCTCCAATGATTGTTTCTTTTAGGGACATACTTTTAAGAATGACAATAACCCAGTTCACAAAAGGCCCTATCTATACATCTTGAGATAAATTAGTATTCCTGCACATTTTAACTAACATTTCCACATCACTTTACCTGCCATTTGCAGGCGTTATTATAAACATATGCACGTTAAATAATTAATGAGATACTTTACGCTTTTAGGGGGAGGCAACTATATATCTGATTGTCTTTATTACCCATTGTCATAAAGATAAAATGAATGTATTTAGGTCAGATTTAGTGTTCTGTGTGCAATATAAACATTTATTACTATTAAAACTTTTCTTGTTGAAAGAGTTTTGAATACTTAAGATACATAAATTTACGTGGTTACCCAAATAAAACCACCTACAACCCACGGGGGGTCACAAACCAGTCTTGGTGAATGGATGTTAGATTGTAGCTACAGCTGTGGGCCTATACAAGTCACAGTAGCTGTAATCACAAGAAAGAAAACACCAGCATTTGGAAATTAACACCCTTGTTCTGCAGTGCTCTTGCCTCAAAGCAAAGTCACTATTCTAAGCGTATCGATCCACGGATTCGAGCAGTGGCGTCATGGCTGACAGACTCGTAACAGTGATCATTAATTACACCTTTCAATCATGTATCTGTCCGAAAACACCTGAAAGACCCAACCTTGCATCATGGGGTAGATCCTCCACAGCCTGAAAACTGAATTCAAAGAAGGTGCAAAATTCTTATTTTCTGTCAGACCACCTGAAACACAAAAGGATGAAATGTAATTTAAGGCTATTTATCAAGTTCCAAAGCTTATAACAGAAAAACCACAAGACCAAAATTAATAAATGAGAGCTCATATGAAAGGTAATAACCTATAGTTTCATCTCCTTTTGTAAGTATGTGACTAAAATATAACCTGTACTATTTCAGGTTAAATTTAGTTGAAATTGCTTTTTTTATAAACAAATTTTTGAATAGGAATATAATTAATCAATGGAATGGACCAATAATGACCTCATGACCACCAAACAGGTGGAAATCAAAGTAGCTTTAATTGCTAATTCTTTTTTGGGGCTCAGGAATACTGCAAAATAAAAAAAAAAATATTGAAAAAATTGTAAAGCTTTCTAACATAGTGTAGCATGCCTACACTGACAAAAGCTTTACTGTTGAATCTTTACTGTGTTTAATAGAAAATGGTGCGTGGGAAAGGAGAGGTTAAAAAAGTTAACTTGCTTTATTATCCCTGTAGGGAAATGTGGTCTCTACATTTCACTCATCCTCAGGGGCACTGACAAGCGACTTAATGTACTGTCTATGTAACTGCCTGGAAGACACTGAACACAGTAAGGCCCTGGTCCAACTGAGAGACCAACCTGGAACCTTCTTGCGGTGAGGCGGAGATGCCAACCACTACACCACCATACAGCACCAATAATAATGCATTTTTGGTCTGGTGGCACCGAAAAACAATTGCACAAGTTTTGAGTTTTAAGTACTGATAAAATCATGGTCTGTGTATGTATAAAACCAAATGGTAAAAGTTGGAAGAGAACTGTGGTATTAAAAAAGTACAAGAACATAGTACTAATTCTGCTTAATGCTGTATTTGCCTGTTATTATTATGAACAGATTTAGTTTGGTTTGACCATCTGTCACATTTGACAGTGGCACTAGAAAACTTCTCCTCCTCCTCCTCCCTACACACAGTGCAAAATGAAGTGCAATATTATGATGTTTTCGTGAAGATAATGCATAAACAAATTAATTCATTAGCAACACCCCTTGTTTTAGATGATGAACAGTAATGAGCTGAGGTGATGATAGAGGCTGTGCACCTCGGCAGCAATAGTGATATTTTTGAAACTGAGGCAGGCAGATGACAGCACCCTAAGGTCCAACCGTAGAACAATTAGCAGCCCCAAGTACTGTACACTGTGCCCTGCAGAGGTTTCATAAATATTTCATCTCATGCAAGAGAGAGGCAGTTGTAGAGCACTAAGGGTCACTGTGAGTCAGACTGGAGGAGAGAGCACTTCATGTAGAGGGTTACTCAGCAGAGATGTAGAGGCGGAGAAAAGTAAAGGGTTTATGTAGATGCTACTCCCTCATATCATGACGTTTTGTAAACGATACTGAGAACACAAACGTCGGGTCACTCTACAAATAATTCCCTACAAATACGCGTTTTATATGCACAAACTGTATCAATCCACACATTGCGAGAGAGGAAACTGCAACCTGACATTCATCAACTTCTATTTACAAATGCTTTTGTCTCATAGCCTCTTGTATTTTTTTTATCAAGAATATTTTTTTTTTAATCAAGGTCTTTTTTATGTATAACAAGAGACATACAACATGAACATGAAACTGTTATTGAAGTTCCTATCCAACTATGTCTACAGCCAGATATAATACACATGCATGCACAAGTGTATAAAGTCCCTTTAACCCTTGGTTGGTCACGTGGCCTATTCAAACATGAATGGTCACGTGGGGTGTATGCACACCCCAATGC
>JAPQRQ010000027.1:13530287-13547708 GCA_037367365.1 Apogon talboti | reverse complement strand
AGCCAATCAGGACGCAGAACACAATGCACGGGTTCTCCCTTAGCCAATCAGGACGCAGAACACAATGTGCGTTCATATGCTGTAAAAAAAAAAAAAAAAAAAAGCATGCAAAATTGCACTAAAAAAATCCGCGAGGCTGTGAAAGGTGAACCGCGTTATAGTGAGGGACAACTGTATACAAATACTAGCTGCTGTACTGGGAATGGAATATAGAAACATAAAATGAAATAGCATCTCAGAAAACAGGTAATATCAAATTTTTCACTTTTTCAAGATGTATAACATTTATCTGTATTCTCATCGGAGTCAAGTGTGGTCCTCATTACCACTTTCATTATGCCAGTGCAGCATGATGCCCAGTCATTAAGAAATATTTCCCAACCAGACTCTTTCTTTGTGTGAGTCTACACACATCAATAAAGAGATGAGTTCAGTTAAAATCCTCGGCTATATTGGCTGTGATGGTTCTTTATTATTTAAAGTAAATGAAAATATGTTGAAAACTAAGCGAAGGTTACAATGTGAACTCGTAGTTTAAAACTCCTTCGTGTTTGCCTTCCATACACTTGATCCTTTAAGAACAATTGATCCACTACAGAGTGTCTGGTGAGTCATATTATTTTCCTTTGTCATATTACACTTTACAGACATTCTGGCTCAGACGAGAGAATAGGGCGCCACAATTCCCAGCTCATATTTTTAAAGCAAAGCAATCAATACATTCATATGAGAATGTGTGTAAAGTTGTTCCGTCGTAAGACACATACATGCCCCTGTTCCGTCTCACTGGGACTTCGCTCGAAAAGTTTGAAATGGAAAAGAAAAATTGGAGGATTTATCTCACTTTTCCAGGTCATTTTATGAACATTCACCTTGGACACAGAGCCACTGACCACAGTTCAGAAATAACATTGTCAGATCCCGAGGGGCACGGAACAACCTCCCCAAGGTCAACCAGCGAAGTGTATATTCTCTGTTTCAGGAGGATGAAAAACCTCCGGAGAGCAGTTAATCCAAGCCCCGAGTGATAGGCTCCTGACCTTGACCCACCGCTGAACACCCACAGGACCTGCACTGTTAGTATGCATCGCAGAGGAGGAGTGTGGTCACAGGGACTGAAACGGAGCCCACGACGGTCTGCAACCTATACGGGCATGTCTATGCGGCGTAATGAGGCGTGACAAGCCATTGATCTCAGGTTGAGCAAAACATCAATATTACCTCAAAGCGGAGACGGAGCTCAAGTGACATACTGTAAATCCTGATTTTTTTAAGCCAATCACTTTAGGAATTTATTATTTTGACCTTTGATAAGGGGAGCAAACGCGGTGGACACAAAACAGTGAGCTATAGCGAGGAGGTGACGCTTCCTATGCACATTAGAAACAGTTACTTTTTTTTGGTAAGTAACAGGAGACAGCTTTTCTTACAGCTGCAGAGGAAAAGACTACACTTCTAATTGCACATCACTAGTGTCTTGAAGACTGTCCTAGATACAGATTTTGGCACTGTGCATGTTGCTTTTAAAACATCTGTCAACACCTGCACTAGACTCTTTCACAATGTTAATTTGTTCAGTCTTTCCACCTACCCGCTTGATATTTCAATTCATTAATACCTTTTCTTAACTTGTCCTTACTTTTTCTTCCAAAATCTCACTGAGGGAAGGAGGGAGGAGAGGAGAAAAGTGGAGTTAAAATGATGAAATGTTAAATGTAAATGGAGTTACTGATGATATATATATGTTTCACATATCGTTCAATCTGTGGGACATTCATTATATTCCACCTAATGCCAGGATTTTCCATATCTATTTTATTCACTCAAGAGTCTCACACCATATTTTCCTTCATCTGGCTCAGCTCCTTGGAAATTTTCACAAGACATACTGCCTTTTTTCTTCCCCTCGCGGTAAGTATATATGTTGAAGATTCACAAGTTAGACTTTTATTTCTGAAAAACTTTTGAGGTCTTAGATAAGCAACGCAATGTTAAATCACAGTGCCTCAAAGAAAAGATAAAGCCACTGCAACACTTCAATGGTTGTTCATTTTTATACTTTGGAAAAAATTAAAGGAATAAATGTATTGTTTTGTGTAAAAAATAAATCAGTTAAGCTGTGAAAGCTTAGTTGTTGGATGTTCTGGGTGTCTGATATCGCTGTCTTTGCATCAAATGGGGTCAGCACAAAACACAAAGCAGCTTTGTAGTAGCAGTGACCTTTAGGTCAGAACAAGATCAGAACAATTAATTGTCCTCCTTAGTTTTGCAGCATCCCCTGGTCTAGTTCTTGTACTCTGGCTCTGTACTTTGGCTAGATGCCTGTGTGTGTTTGCAGTTGTAGACACATTACGGTGCAAAAAATATAACTTATATTAGAGCTGGAATTTTCTAAAATGCTAATTGGGGCAGCTTATTGAGCCTCCATTGAAGGACTCTGTTGCAGTTAAATCTGTACATACACACATCTACACAAGACTCAACAGTAAAGTTGTGTTAGCAAGGATAGTAATATTTAAATGGTTAACTCGCTGCAGGCATATGAAAGCGCTAATCCCTAGAGGTTACTTTTTATCTCGTATTCCTTCCTCATTCTATTCCCTTCCCATAATCTCCTCTCCTTCCTATCTTTCTATTACCTAAATGAAGTAGAAACGACTGGATTTCCTCTATAGCCCTTTGATGGTGAATGCACTTTGACTCTGAATACAAATGCCACCTTTCATGAATGCCTCTTCCAGGGATTACAATGACGCATTTTATACATTCAACCTGCCAAAGGTCTTATAAATGCATTTCACTGAATGGGGTAGTAGATTATATGAGACGAGAAGAATATATCTATGTCTTCATAAATGCAGTGTATTTTAAACAAAAAAGCTTGACAGCTCTTTCCATATTTTCTACCACTTAATGTTGGCTTAACATTGGAAATGTGAATCACCTTTTCTGAGAGAGTAACAATAGGTTCAGATATTTTTTGCTCTCTGTGGTTTTTAGATGTAGGTTTTAAGAGAGTAAGCCTCGTCTCATTGGCACATACAGTAGATATACACATACACGGCCTGAGGTGCCATAAAGTAGGGCACTAGTCCCACAGTTTAAAATGAGATAATGTTGTTTTGTCATGGGTTACAATCTGAAACTTGTCACTCTGTTGTAATCTTTACCTGACAGTCACAAAGAGCAAGCGTCCTGAAATTGTGAGAGCACACAGTGCTGTGGATGTGGCACTTCTCCACGTTCAATGAGAGCTCACAGAATACAGAGGAAAGCTCACATTCCTTTAGAAAAATAAATGTATTTTTGATCGCTTTGGAATCTCTCGTTTTTTTCCATATGATTACTACTGTGGGTTTGATCCCAGGCACTGAGATCCCTGTATTTACCAGGATTTCTAGCCAGTATCCACTCCCTTTTACCAAGAAGAATGCTGTGGGAACCTGGCATCTGCATGGCTCTGTGTATGAACGCTGAACCAGACGTACATATGCCCTCCAAAACAAACATACTGTATAGAGTATGAACACAGCTAGAATTTGTCATTAAATAGGGGGTAAAATAAAACCACCAACAAGTGTTTTGGCTTTGCATTGATTCTACAAATCTGTGAACTCTTCTGCAGAGATTAGCATCATATTCCCTCATTTGGTGTTTTAATGGTGAAGGTGAAGTGTGCTGTCTAATATACAGTGTACAGATGTATATAAATATAAGTATAAATATATTTGTGTAAGAGTTTTTTTTCTGTATTCGTTCACATGAGCATATATTTTTCTGACAATCTTCACCTTTAGTCCATTTTAACACAAATCTCTGTACTTTTTACTTGCATTCAGGGGATATTATTGACTATTTCTATTTTACATTATAATGCACCTTCCCGACCTTTTGACCTCCATGCACAGGATGACAGCACAAAAAAACCCCAAAAAACTAAATATTAAGAATATGAGTGCAGTGCATATTACAGAACACACAGAGCAGTGAGATAAGAAAAGGAGTTGTCTATTTAATGAGATGACTGAAACCAGGAGAACTAATACTGATATTGATGACCTGATGTTTAATTAACAGAGATGCAAGCAAGCAAACAAACCTTGAATTACATTACACATTTTACTCCAAATGGAAGCAAAGACAAAGTCAGCAAGAAAAAAAATTAAAGCAAATCAAGATTAACACATAGTAAAATAATGACTAAAAGAATAATAGGCAATAAATGAAAAGAAACAATGAGTTAAAATGAAAACAAAGGCAAATACTACAAATAAACAATTAAAAAAAGATTAAAGCATGACTAATAAACCAACACATACAAAAACAATGTAATAAAAACAGTAAAAATGGGATTAAAAAGAGCATAAATATGTAAAAACATTAGAAAGAATCACTGCACACCTGAGCTAAGAAATGACATAAAAATAAATATAAATGATGTTAAATATGTTAAGAGTTTGCTTTTACTTTTACTTTTGCCAGAATATTTTTCTATAAGTATCATTCTACTCGTGTAAAGACTGAAAAGCATACAGACCACCTTTGGATCTGTTGTATAATTTTCACCAAACTGTCCAATGGATGGAGGGGGGGTCCTTTTCATCATGGAAGAGACCACTCCCATCAACTCTACCTGTTAATTTGTCACCCAGCTGTAAAATGCACAACAACTTCAAAGCGAAGCTGCTTCTGCACAAAATGTGGGTCGACTTTCCTGCCTGTAGCTGTTTCTTCCATTTACTTTTCATTCTAAAATATCAGCTTGAAGTGCTCCCACTTGGCAAAAGTTTGTTGAAATAAAAGTGAATTAAAGCGCTAGAATGTGTCGCCTCCAACAGATAACATGTGTATGCAGTTTAATGAGTGGATTGATCACACACGCAGGTCCCGAGTGAAAAAGTAAGATTGAGTGTAATTGTCTAATGCAAATGAAGTAGTGTTGCAAGTGCAAATAAATACATAGCACTCTTTTTGTTACTGACTAAATGTTCACACATCGTACTTTTTCTTTTTCTTTTGGTCTGTGCTGGCCTTTCCCTTCACTTTTTCGAAGCCAGTCTTGACAATTAATCAAATCAATACCGGGGGCATCCTGAACACGTTTTATTATCTTAATAATTAATCTGTTGTCTTTCAGCACCTGGTCCCAGTGGCCTGGCCCATGAAAATTTATGCCTTTAATTAACAGCCATTCATTGCTCAACAAGCCACCTATGACCTTCAAATCACCAGCACAGTTAAAGAAAGCTATTAATGCTGCTGCCTGATTTACAGGAACAGAGGGTGCATGAAATCGTAATCTGAATTATCTTAAAAATACTCTCCGAGCCAATAGGATGAGACACAATAACTGAGTGTGTGAAAATGAATGAATAAAAAAACAGACACAGAATACAGGCGAGGGATTACAGTTATAAAGACCATCAGCCCAAACAGCTATAGTTATAGAGAAAAATAACAAGGGCAAAACAGTCTAAATCATCTTTCAGTTCATCATGTGAGATATTAACCCTTTAACCCCTGACGTGTCCGTGGTGAGTGTTCTGAACGTGTGATTTATTTCAAAAGTTCATAAAAATTCAACCGTTTGCTCAATAGGAAAAATTTCAAAACGCGCTGATAGAATAGACATCTGAGCATGCTCAGTCCACCCCCTGCCACCAGTTTAATGGGGGGTAAGACACAGAGCAGTGAGTGAGACCGACTCGCTATGAAAACAGACAGTTTGGGATTTTTAACATTTTTTTTTACACCGTTTCCCTTGTTGATTTTTGTTTTTTCTTTTGTTTCCACTGTTGTGGTGTTTTTCATTTATTTTTTTTTAAGAGTGTTTTTACAGAGTTTGGTCTGTGAAAGTGTTTTTTGGAGTTCAACCAGGTGTCAAAAAGCAGCTGGACTGATTTAGAAAAAAAGAGGCCCAAAACAAAAACTACTGGGCCCAAATTCAAATACTTGTTGTTCAGTGTGTTCCAGTTCACAGTTCATGTTCAACATCCAAAATCTCTTATTGATATACATACAAGTGCCTTATTTAGTAAAAACCTGTCAAACTTCAATTCCTCTCTTAGTCTTTTTCATTATTCCAGCCTGTTTTGACCCTAAAACACACAGTAAAGCAAAACGACTGAAGAAAATGAACACAAACACATACTCACAGCAGCTTTATTGAGACTGAAACAGACGCAAACTCACAGCAGCATGTTTACCTGCAATAATGTCTCAGGGGTTAAAGGGTTAACTGGATTAAACTGTTTGGCTAATTACTAAATACTTACAAACTCTGGGTTTTTAAAGCCCAAATGAATGTCGAATAAACATCATCTACTGGATGACTTTATCCTTCACACACACAGGAGATCAGTGACTCAGCGATTCTAGTAGCTGATTATCCTCAACATTCCTGTGAGATAATGCCTGTTTGGCAAAATGCCCAGGCTTATCCTGATAAAATCTCCCCTAGTTTATTATTTGGTAACACCAAAACACTATAAAAAATCTGTATGAGGGGAGATTTTGAATTGCCATTTGAATAAGAAAAAAACAAAAAAACGCAGAACCAAGTCGAGATGAGAGACAAAGACAATGAAAGACATCCTGTGCAGTTGGAAGGCTAACTTCATTCTGTAGCTGACTTATTATCTCGACACATCTCCGCTGTGCTCCATCCTCCTCAGTCCTTATTAGTTAGCTATTTACTCAGGCTGTTTAAGCAGGGGGAATTCGCTTTCATTTCGGAGAGCTTTACTGCACGGAGACAGCTGTAGGAGCCTTACCCAGGGGTTCTGACAACTCGTCGAAGCATTAAACACAAAAGTCTTACCACTTGATCCAGGGATTCAAAGAAAATAAAGAAGCCTGTGCTGGTTATCCCTTTTGGCTGTGCTGCGGATGTACATCAGCACTGGGCAGATAATGGAATGAGCTGCCATTAGCTGCTGAGAGAAGTTATTGTATAGCTTTAATGAGGGAACTGGAGAAAAGGTGGGTAAAAAGTTCTCCAGCATCTCAATTATCACCTCTGGTTGTGTTTTGAAATATCACCTGTGTGGGTGTAAAGAGAAAAAAAAAATGCAAAAGAGTGAAAAAACTTTGGAGTTTGAGTATAAAGATCTGATATGTGACCGATGTTGAAGCAGTAAGGAAACTAAAGCAAGAAGTAGAGGGAATGTGAAATAAGAGCGGCACGTATTTTAAGAGGCGAGGAAGCTGTCATCACAAGGAAACATGATACAAATACAAGACAGAGAGACCTCAGTTTCGCTCCCAACAGAACATAACTTCTCCCTCATTCTTCAGCGCAGCATGCTCTGCAGCTATAAATTGCAGCCTCTTCATAGAACAGTTTGGGGCTCAATGTGAAGCAGAACTCTTTGTATTTTGGAAGTCTGTTAAGTTGACAAAACTTTGAAGTGTTGGTCAGGGATTTATTTATTTTTTTTTTTTGATTGGCATCAGTAAGTCTGCATGAGTCCCACACCATCCCACAGACTCGACAGTTTATAGGAGTACGTACAGTACGCTGGGCTGTAAATGAGTGTTGTTTGTTTCAAGGCAGTGATTCCGACATTTCATATAAAGAGGATTAAAAACACAGCTCTGGATAATGTAAGCTTATACAGTATGTGACATCATCACAAAACTGAAAGTAATGATACATTAAGAGGACTTGGAGGTGTACAGACTTCTAGTGGGTGTAGTGTCTGTGGACCATTTCACATACATGGGGTCTGTGAGAAAACGCTGCTTGACACAGTACACACTAAACATAGTGTACTGACTTGTGCAGGCTGCAATTTTTGACAAATTCATGTCTCAAGTCAAACCAGCTTTTGTGCATTTATGGGACCATAAATAGCAATGTAATGTATTCTTTGCTACCTTTTAATGGTTAATTAACCAGTATCTGCCTTCCAGCTTAACCTTCTGTTCATATCAGCTGCATTATTCACTAACTTGTCCTTGTATTCCTATTATTCTGCTGTTTTCTATTCTCTCCCCTTCTAATACGCAGCCAAGATTCAACTGTTGCGGGTGAAAAATGTCCACTGGTCTGCACTCATTATTTGACGGTTTTGAGTGTACATCAAGTCATTCTATTTTGCTTTTACTGACAACTTGAACACTCAAAATAGTAAGTTTAAGTATAAGACAGAAACACCGAAAATGTGTTCACTTCTCAGAGGTGAAGAGCTTTGTAGTGAATAAAAAGCCATGACATGCTGAGGTCACGTTTCACATATCAATACAATTTTAGCACCATATTCTGAAGTCCAGCTCCACTCAGGTATGTCATGAAGACCCAGAATGGAAATTGAGAACACGTTGTGTGAGGCATGAAAGACAGCCCGCTAAGATTGGTCTGGTACCAGTGTAGTCTGTCAAATCTGTATAATACAAAAGATATTAAATATGAATGTCCCTTACATGACACTGTAAATACGATTTATATTCCTTACTATAGTCACCCTATTTAGTTAGATAAGATAAGATAAGATAAGATAAGATAAGATAAGACTTTATTGATCTCACCATGGGGAATTTTCACAGTTGGCAGCAGCAAGGCACAAAAAATGAAGTACAGGAAGACAGGCTGAAAATATAGTGTGAAACATGACATACAAAGAGAAAAAAAATCTACCATTTATACAAATATTTTTAGACATTTAAAGTTAAGTAAATAATGCATATTTACAGTGCATAGTACAGTACACAGTGATTATGTCGAACTAACCACAGTTTGATTCCAAAATTCATAAATGTCATAGAAGAGGAATGTGTCTGATTTTTATTCTCTGTATAAACTCAAAATGTCATTTTGCAAAAGATGCCCTGTCTGCTTCAAACACTTTTACAACACCAGCTGTAACAATCTTTTTTTTTTTTTTTTTTTATCAGCTACACCTCACTTTAACCCATAAAGACCCACTGTTACTTTTGTTGTAGTTCTCAAATGATTTTCTTCTCCATATTTAACATTTCTTAAGTGATTTCTCACCATTTATTATAAAATAATCATCCATACTTTGCATTTTTCCAGTGAATATGAGGTATTTTCCAATATATAAATTTACTAATCATGTAGATTTTTGTAAAATCTCAAATTTAAGTTGAGGGTTTTTATATCAGAAACAGAGAAAATTGAATAAAAAGTGACTTTTTCAATAAAATATATCATTAACTGAACATAAAACAAGTGTCTACCGCTGTCATTGATCCAAGTCTATGGGTTTTACTGGTGAATCAATGTTATAGAAGATGATGGTGTTTCCACGGAAACTACGGAACCTCTGATCGTCCAAATGGGTCATACCTGATGACCATGAAAAGACGACAAATTGTATTTTACACCAATTATTTACATGTATAGTAGGATTAGTCGAACAACATGTATTAAACATTGTAGATCAGTAGATGGTTTTGGTCACTGGTAGATGTTTTGGACTTTATGGGTTAAAAATAAGTGTGATACGTGGATTTTTGGGTAAAAACGGGGGTACTGACTCTAAAAATGCGTGATGATTTCAGTGATTATAAACATTGCTCCTCATGCATCTGTAAAGGGGCTTAAAAGCGCATCCTGAGAGCGAGTGAGGGAAAAGGCTTCTTCTGCTTTTCCATTAGGTTTTTGCATTGCAAATGCTCTATTATATAACAGAGCATATTTCAGTAAAGCTTTATTGAGTTTAATTGCAATTCGGTTATGTAAAATTGTTTTTTTGCACTGCTAATCAGCCTTGACTCAAGGTTCTTGGTAACTTTTTACTCAGGATTTTTAAGTGCTGCTAATTTAAAGTGGTCTATGGCAGTTTAGAAATTAACTTTGTTTTTTGTGGAGTGTGTAATCACATCCACAGTGATATAGGAGGATATAATAGGAAAACAATTTACTCGACTGTAACGGCTCAAGCTTATTGATCATAGTCATTCTACAATAAGATTATACAGTGCTTTGAGGTGACTTTTTCTGTTTTTTAGTGTTTCTTATTCTTTTCTCTTTTAAATATGATGCTGTTTTGTGCATTAAACTGATAAACATCAGTATCATCTCAACTATGCTTTGTCATTGTCTGTAGAAGCTATGTAAACACTCAATAAAAGCATCGCTTACAAAGAACGTATAGTGTGTCTCATGTACAACTGATGACTGATACTTGCTCAGCCTTGGTCGCTCAGTGTCTGCCTAAATATTACTAAATATCGGGGTTAAACATCTTGAAAATGTGGGGTGAAGGAGGGTAAAGGAATTACCATGAAACAGCCCCCAGCGTCTATCAAAACAGCTTTTTCTGCTGTGATGACAGATGAAGGAAAAACAGCAGCATATGCAGACATGATGTAAACACAAAGCCATGTGCGCTTGTGAAATCATATGCAAGTACAAACATAAACATACACACACACTGGCCCACGCCGTCCGGATTTAGAAGACAAAGTAAACACAACCCACACAGCTCATGGTGGGCCACCAAATACCCCCACTTGGACTCGGATAGCTGCCGTGACTCATAGACGCTCACTGCAGAGCTGGGTCAGGTTGTCCTCAGTGGAAGAAGTGGGGTGGGTAAGCACCATTAACCAGTAACTAGATCCACTCCTGAGGTGTCGGACGGACGAGAGAAGAGCAAGCCACTGTAGCGTAATGAGACACCTCTGACAGACTGGCCAAAACAGCAATGCAGACAAAGTGCATCACGGAATTTAATCTGAAGTTACATCCATACGCATAGAAAATCACATATAGATTTCCCCTCCTAAATTTAAGAAATCTGACCCAAATGTCAGGCTGAAGTAAAATTCCTTCAGCTCCCGGGCAGATTTAGCCCAGCTCTCCAAACTCACTCAGTCCCTGACCTTTAGAAATGCACTGGTATAGATTGTGTACGAGGATGCACTCGAGCGGGGTTTTTGGCTTTTGGATATTTTTTTTTTATATGGAAGGATGTATAAAGTCAACAATCAAATCCTAAGTATAATGTCACTGTCATTTTTAAGGTCAGATTTTGTATAAAACTAAAACTGACCCAGGTATTAACAATTGAAATCCACATTTACCTCTGATTCAGAAGGATTATGATATGTCTCAATGTTAAAATTGCAGGTTTTCCTGGATTTTTTTCAGCACCCTGTCTTTTCCGTCATGGTTTTACGGGACTCAATTGTATGGTGGCCAACGAGGGCCAAACACACTGTAACGGCCAAATGCATATCAGTTAGAGGAAAACAGCTACAAGTACAGAAATGATGCAAATTCACAAACTCTAGCACAAGTCTAAATGAGGTACAAAAAGAGGAATGTGGAAAAAACACGCTGCAAAAAATAAAAAACAAACGCATAATCATCATATGCACTGCAAATGGAAGTGCTCCAAACCTGCAGCAAGCCAATATATTACAGCGACATATTTATAGACAACAGACTGGTGTAAAATATAATCAGATAAAAGTCACATGACCGTAACTTCACTCCTCTGTAGTTTGAAACACTGTCAGTCAGCTGTTCTCTGTCTCTCTCTCTCTCTCCATCCTGTGTGTCTCTCCACTGAGCTGTTCCACTGACAGCGCCCCCTGCAGGTTTGGAGCACTTCCGCTGTAGTGACTGGTTATGCAGCGTTTTTCCTTTACAGATGTTTTCTTGGTTTGCATCATTTCTCTATTTACAGTGCATATGATGATTATGCTTTTTTTTTTATTTCTTGCAGTGCTTTTTTTTTCATTTGCACCACGTTCCTCTTTCAGTACCGCCTTTAGACTTGTGCTAGAGTTTGTGAATTTGCAGCTGTTTTCTCTAACTGAGGCGCATTGGGCCATTGCAGTGTGTTTGGCCCTTGTCGGCCACTGTAAAATTGTCACTTGCCAGAAAAGATAACCCTACAAAAGTGCTGATATCAAAGTTAGATTAAGAAACCAAGCATTAGCTGTCAATGTTCCACAAGGACACTGAGCCATCACTATAGGCAAGAGATGACAGTGGAATATTACAGTGAGTCAAATGATGTCCTTAACACTGCAGTTCTTTATAACCTATCTTGTCACAGCAATGTCATAGAAATTATAATTTAGCAGCAAATGGAGATACAGAGTCCCTGTATATAAGCTTTACAGAGGCCGGTGTGTTAAGGCAAACCTATAAACCAAAAACAGTCGGAGGTATTATTTCTATACTATTTGGTGCTTCTGTAAGCTTGTGTGAATCTTCACCTCCCACTCATCGTTGTTGTTTGGGTGTGCTGGCAGGAAGCATCAGGGGGTGTGTTGAAGTAACTGGAGGATGGGAGTGTCACACAAGACAAGCCTGGTGTTGAGCTGGCGGACAACCATGTTATTATTTTAAGCTATGACTATGAGTTGAGTAGAGAAAAGATGCAAGTGTCAGCAGCAGGAATGTTTTCAATATCTCTATCATGTTCACTGTACCGTATGTACATGTGAGTAATCTGAATTTATCATTCAGTTAAATGCAGCCTCATGGTCTGCAGTGGTTTTGTAATCATTAGATTAACACTTCTCCTGAGCTGAATAAAGACATATGTGAAGAGAATAATACACTGACCCTGAGGACACTCGGCTTTAAAGTAGAGCTGCAACTTTGGCTGTTAGCTGTTCTTATCCATGTAACACAATGTTCTCACCAGTACGGTTTAACCTCGCCAGGAGTCTCTGATTGAAAGCTATCTAAATGGACTAAATTGAGTGTGTGAGCCAGTTCCATCACTGGACGCTGTTTGCACACCATCCTGTCTCACTAATTTCACATTTGACCTCAACCCTACAGCTAGAGGGGAACTGGATTAGGATGTTGACGAAGCCTTCCTAAAAACAAGATACTGCTTATAAGTGATAAATGTATTTCACCGATCTTGATGTGATTATTGGTGATGTTTTTGGTTTGTTTATTCGATGTGTTTCTTCTGCTGCTGCTCTGCCGTTGTTTCTGCATCTGCAGAATTCACAAATTCTTATATTCCAAACTGTTCATATGAACATACAAAGGTCAACTCCATAATGATGTGTAACTATGCTTTAAATTTGCATTCAGTATCCATCATTGCATGTATTGGTTTATTAATACAGGAGGTTAGGGCAAACAGATGAAAACATAAGGAAATATTTTAATGCTTTTACCACTACATATGAACCTATCTATAGTATACTAACCATGTTGTGTAACATCACATCAAAGGTCATGTTGGTAGAGGGCTGAAGTCAGAATTCTGTTTTGGATATATTCCATATTCACACATCAGTCAAATGGCTACATCTACATAAACTACCAGTGAATACTTTCCAATGTGTCAAATCTTCTTCCTTCTTAGTTTAACATCAATCAATCAATCAATCAATCAATCAATCAATCCCCTTATTTGTCCCCAATGGGCCAATTGTTGTGCAACAATGGGAGCAACACACAAGTACACATCAATCAATCAAATAACATAAATGAATAATAAAATACATATGCTCAACAATAAGGGTAAAAATAGAGATAAAAAGTATAGATATAAGCCACAGGATTTCAAACATGTCAGTGACTGGCAGTAAATAAGCAAATTCATTGATTTTTTTTCCCTGATCTATGTCTTTCCCTCTCTTTTTTCTAAGTCAAATAGTAGATATTTGCCTTAGCCAACACAGCAGCCCTGAAGGACTGTAAAGCTAACAGCGAGAGCGGATATGGACTTGAGGACGCTATTGGGAAGGACGGCGAGCCCTGCTTTACTGACACAGCCCCGGGCTGCGCCGCCTGGGCTGTGTGGGCCAGAGCCGCGATGGGACCTGTGATGTGTGGTGGCCCGACTGGCTGCTGCACCACGTTGACCTGGGAATGGATCCCAGTGTGGGTGATGGACAGCTGTGGTACGGACAGGGTGTTATTTCACTGACTAGTCATACCAGACCCAGAGAAGACAACCAGCTTTTACTATTCTCTTGAAGACAGGACACAACAACAGGCCTCACAATATGTATGAAGATAATCTCCCAACATGTAAAGTGAACCCACACACACCACACTTTGTTTTTGCTTTGCTTTTAATAATCCATTTGCATTTGTATTTCTATTTCTATTTCTATTTCTATTTTTCCACTTAAAATTCCTACTTGTCAGACTGAAAGGCTTCTTCTAGTGACACATTATACACACAAGGTTCATTTCCATCCAGAGCTACTAGGTACTTTAAAAAAAAAAAAAAGATTACAAGGATTTTTTTCACAGCTTAATGTAGAGATTTGAAATAGAATAACACAGTAATTATTATTATTATTATTATTATTATTATTATTATTAGTGGATTAGTTTTGCTACTGTGCATGTTGAGCACCAGCCGCCCATGCTAGACAAATACAAAAACTATTAAATTAACTTATTATGACCTCAGGAACAAAGACTATGGCTTATGTGATATATTTTCTGTTGCATGGGTGTGTCTAACCTCTTTCTCTTCCATTCACCTCGGTTCTCATCCAGTGGTCTCTGTTAGTATAAGTGCAAAATAGGAAAATCCAATCCAAAACAACCATGTCACCAGTGCCGTCATATTTGCTGCTTCCTCTACATTTGGTGCAGAAATAACCACGTCTTACACAAATACCACAAACCAACCAGCACTGTTCCATTTTCCATTTGCAAAAACAGCTTATGTTATGTCATCCACCCCCCTATATTTCTTCAGACCAGTGAGGCGCATTGTTTTTGGCCACAGCGCGGCGAAACAATCATCATTTGTCATCCTACACTCAAGAGCAGCCATCCCAAATGACATCCCTCCGAGTGGATGCCTAATGAAGACAAAAGTTCTTTTTGAGAAGAGCCTCTTGTCTGGAAGGAATTACGCCCATGTGTTAGTGAGTGTGTGAAAGAAGCAGGGAGGTGACGCAGGGATGATACAGGGCTCAGAGCGGAGTAGCAGAGAGTGCTAGTGAGGAGAATGAATAGTGACTGGCGCTCAGCCCAGTGGCAGCTTAATGACTTGCGGTCAGTTGACTCTGTCTCAATTAATCAGACTGCTCTTTCCTGCTTGCCTCCATTTTTTCTTCCCTCTCCCCTTGGCTCCAATTTCTCTCTTCGCCTCCATCCCTGGACAGGGAGAGGGTGCTTTGTTCTCACTCTATGTCTATCGCTTTTGTTTTCTGCTTCCTCTATCTCTGTCTGTGCGTCTCCTTATCGTAAGCATCACTTTCTCTGCGTCTCTTTCTCTCACATGCTTCCTGACAGCTCTCTGGACTGGATAGTTTGCTTCTTCATCTCTGCATTAGTAACAGACTGAAAGAATGAGGCCATTTTACTATCGCCCTCTATCATCCCTGTTGCAGCCTGTCTTAGGTTTTGTAGAAACAAAGTCTACCAAGTCCAACGGAATTAGTTTCTGAGGAAAAATTCGAGCGGTGGAGTCTGAAAACAGACTGTGACCCATGTAGATGAGGGAGCAGGGAAACACAACTATTCCAAACATGTTCCTGGCAAATAATGTACGACAGAAGCTAGTAGTGTGTGTGTGCAAGTGGCAGCTCAGCTCTCCCATGTCAGTTGTTATCTGCTTTCCTGGAGGTCCCAGGGGGGGTCTTACTGGCTTCCCAGGGTGGTCCTGACTGGGCTGACATTTGGAGGACTGGTCTGTGACAGCCTGTAGGCCTGTTCTGTACAACAGCAGTCACAGCTACTGTCCGACCTCTCAGCCTCGCTTCCTTTGGTCCTTTGTCTCTCTGGATTTAGTCCCAGGTTGTCACACCTTTCCCTCTGTGTCAGTTTTTTTTATGGTTTTTTCCCTTCTGTACTCTGCACTCCTCTTGTTCCATCTCTGTCTCATTTTCACTTTCTTTCCCACTTGCCTGTGCCTCTCGCTTTTTTTTTTTTCTGTCCATTATATTTTCTACATTCATTCCTCTCCCCTCTCCCTCACAACAAATTCATTCCTTTATTTTCTCCCTCTTGTTCCTGTGTTTCATCATCTCCTTCTCTTCTTGTCAGTAGGGTCACCGTGTTGGTCACACCGCCCAGGGAAACCTGTCTGCCATTGCTCTTATATGCTTGGAGGTGGGGGTGGGGGTAGGGGGGAACGCCAGACCTCTGCACTAACCAACCTGACCCCCCCTTAAGCTCCACTGTGCAGTCAGAGAGACAGAGGAGGCAACCAGAGGTCAAAAGCTCCAAGAAAACCTATAATAATGTAGCTATGATGCATCATGACATCTCTGTAGTAGAGGAATTGATTTTGTTCTCATTTTTGTTGGCACTCGTCTGAGTCCAGTTTGACATGCGGTTGGAATTCAAATGTAGTGTGATGGAAAATAACAAAAGAAGACAAATCTAGAATCTCTCACTATATCTAATCATATCAACATGTTAAAAAAAATAAAAAAATCCAGATTAAACGTGCTCTACGGTAACACATGACCCCATATGTAACTGAGCACACACTGGTCAAAGTTGCTGTATAAATATAAGGAAGGAAGATGTCCAATAAATATTAATTTGACATGTAAAAAAAACACCCAGATGAAACTGTTGAGAGAAGCGCCATTCAATTTCTGCAGCAAGGATTGTTTTGTATAATTCGAACAGGTTTCACAGGATGTTATGCCCTTTGAAAAATGCCCACTCTGAGTACAAAACACGTCTCTTACCTGGTTTATTTTGCTAAAATGCTGTGGTGGTTGTTCATTTAGATGCATCAAATTGGCTTCTACCGAACCTATAGTGAGAGACTGAAAACCCAGACACAACAATATATTTAGAAAAGCAAAACAATAGAAATCACACCAGCCCGTCCTCTGCAATGCGTAGAATGTGCAGGAACAGTTGGCGCAGGATAGAGGGTGCAGGTGGATGAAAGGCGGGTGGAGGAAGTGGAAGCAGCGTGTCAGGGTCATTTCACAACATTCAAAGAGCTCAAGGAATCTTTTGCACAGACTTTTTTTTTGTTGCTCCAGTTTTCTGCATATCTGTCCTTCTGTCCTCAAGGTCCTTGTGTTACTCAGTCGATCCTTCAACGTCATACTGCCTTGTCATGCACATCTCACAAAATGGGCCTCCCCTTCTCTGTCTCCACGGCGACCTCCAGCTGTTTAAGTTTTTTGCTGAGAATAATCTAGGTGGTCCTCCTTCTGTTTGAGTTTCTCCATGAGGACTTCAGTGTCTACATGGATCAACCGGGACCAGGTTTTCCACAGGAATAACAGTAGTCTCTGGTTTCTGATGCTAGTGTTAGGTTGTAGCTCCTGGACACTTTTTTCAGAACATGAGGACAGTATGTAGGGCTGGACTGGCCATATGGAGTAGCGGTCGTGTTCCCGTTGGGCCGATTAACCCATTTTAACCCAAGTTAACAATTTTTAGATTTTTGTACCGATTTTCAGAACATTTGCATAAAATGGGAATGCAAACACGTTGGAACTTCCAAAACTCCTTTATATCAAGTAAGAAAA
>JAPQRQ010000027.1:13503197-13521026 GCA_037367365.1 Apogon talboti | reverse complement strand
ATATATAGCCACTAAGGGGTAAGGAACCAAATATGGTAACTTCATTAACCTTTATTTTCTACATGATAATAAAAACATTTTTTAATTTTCACAAAATAATAAAGTCTTGTTAGGTCCTCCAATAACACACTAAAGTTGCGATTTTTAAATTTCAGAGTATTTCTATAAGTGCCCAATAAAGGGTTAACAACCTCTGACACACATCCTCAGACCCTTGGCCTTGGCTTTTGTGCTTTGGATGTTTCTTGAAGTGTTTAGTCACAGAAACAAAAAAACTAAACCTGACTGATTACAGTATGTACTGGTTGAATATCAGCTGAACCTCCATCAGTTACGTCCATCTCCACCTGTGCACAGGATCTCAACAGAAAACTCATCCTTGCTTACCAAAACCTAAATGATGCTGCCAGTTTAATTTCTCAAAACATCAAGTTAAGCACAAAAAGAAATGTTCTGTAAGAAAACAACTGCACTCTATGACCAGAAGAATAATTACCTCATTATCTCCTCCTACGGTATATTTTTCTACCTGAAGATGCCCTATACATAACATACTTGTCATCTGTGAAAATGCCCATTTACACCTAGCGATAACCAGCCTTCATACTTAAAATGTGAAAAGTTTTCTAACAAACTCTTCAAGTTTGTTTCACAGCCATCTGCGCAGATGGAGGTGGGTGGTGTGCCCCTTGAGTTTCATATATTCAAGACATATATAAAAATATAATATTTTATAGTATTATTATGTTATAAAGACGCCGCATTTTAATGTTGCTGCAAACATTTACCACTGTACATGTGAAAGGCGAACCATCGCTACATAAAACACACAATAAATTTCACATGGAGCGCTGTGAAAAAGGGCATTTATTACAAATTCTACACCTGCTGAGGCCCCACGGGTTATTGCTCTGACAAACAGAAACAGTGCTTGTAAGCAGTTACTGGTTCACAGTCACTCAGTTCATTTAACTTTGTTACTGAGCTCATTAGCAGTAACCAGGGGAGGCAGCCCACATGCCTACAGCTGTTTTCAAGTTTCAAGGTCAAGGCATTTAGATTTTCACTATAGAAACCTAAGGCACAGTCATCCGAGTGGCTTGTGGTACTGTATAACAAAGCATTTTAGGTTTTTAGAGTTTCATTAAACTGTAAATGAGAATGTCTTTTAATCAGAAAACATGAGAAAAGGTCACCACTTCGCATTTTGATTGACAGTAACAGCTGGTTTTGTAAAACTGTTGGCACACACCATCCACATTTCCTAATCCCACTGTGGATAGTTTTTTGATCCACAATTCAATTTAATCACACTGTAGTGCAGAACCTCTATCACGACCAACAGCAAAGAGGCTCATAATCCTATTTTAAATTGAGAATTTGGACACATAATGAAAAATGTAAACTGCTGGAATAATAAGCTCAGCATGGTTTATACCAAAAGACAAGTTGGGCTTTGCTAGTAATTATTTTAAGGCTTACAATCTAATAAACCTTTCATTTCTTTTCTGCACTTGTCTTGTGATAATGACAACTGTGTTTTCTTAGAATAACCCAAGTGATAATCAGATACCGGAAAGAGTGAGTCACTGATCTCCAGTGTTTACGGCGTGTTTTTGTGCATTTCTGCATCAACTGCATAATTAGTCTGGATTTTGTTCCTCCGGAGTTCTGCATGAATAACTGAAATGTACGTCAAAGACACAGAGGCACACGCAGATACTCTTAATCATTTATTAGGCAAGTGACTATTTTAGGTCATTTCCGCACACATTACAAGACAGTGACAGCAACAGTTAAAGTGAGGAATCTCAGGTCAAATGTGGTCTACAGGGTCTGTAAGGTCCACCTCTGCATGAACAGTGAGTGTACCTGCTTTGTTAGGTACCATGAAGTAATGGTACTAATGTAAGTAATGATGTTGTGTAGGTGTCTGGATCAGCACTTACGTTGGTCTAATGTTCTAAAAGTCATGTTCTAATGTTCTAAAATACATGTTCCTTTCACAATTCATGTGTTTTTCTTGTATTTTTTATACATAATTCTTGGATATTTTTTTTTCTGCCACTTATGGGTGAGGAACCAAATATGGTAACTTCATTGACCTTGATTTTCTACATAACAATAAAAAATTTTGAAAAATTTCACAAAAGTAATAAAGTCTTGATATGTCCTCCAAAAACACACTAAGATTGACATTTTGTATTTCAGAGTATTTCTCTAAGTACCCTATAAAAGGTTAATATAAAATACACCAACAATGAAGGGACAGGTGCATCACAAAAGCAGAAGGAAGTGTGGACAGATAACTACAACATGTTTACCTTTAACAAATGTATTTTTAGAGTTAACGCTGTGCTACTCTTTGGATGTTACACTAAGCTGAGATGAAAGAGAGAGAGAGAGAGAGAGAGAGAGAGAGAAGGAGAAGAGATAATAAAAGTTAAGAGATATTTTCTTCTTATTTGCGCCCAGGTGCTCTTATACAATCATGTTATATCAGAAATCATTGCTTAGTCATGCCTTTCTCCTTACATCAACAAACACAAAATGAAATCTGAATTATTTTGAGAATAGTTTTCCCTCTTCCTCGCTAAGCTCCAGCCTCATAAGAGTTTTTGTCTCCCTGAGTCAGGACAAACAGACTCAGCAGCTGAAACTCACAAAACCAGTGTGCAGCACTTTACGTATTCCTTAGGAGAAAGATTGAAAGTATGAAACTGTGTGACTTTAAAGCACAGTTTTAGCGCATGCAGGGTTTAATATTTTTATCTCGCATATGGTAATGTGATGTTTATTCTCCTGTTGTGTGGGAACTACTCATGTTATATGATCCTCAGAGTTAATATTGAAGTTAAACGATTCAGATGCGGTTAATTTTCATATGCTACACCAGTGCTTGTTAATTTCTTTCCAATTCCTTAATTACCTCTGAGCATATTATAATTCAAGTGGACTGAGATGAAACAAGAACTCAACTAACCCCATAGATCCAGGCTGTAGAAAATCTATACAGACAGTGGTGTTTTCAGACAGGTAAGGATGTTAAATACGTGATTGACAGTTGTAATTACAGATCACTGATCAGATACGTGATTCTACCAAGACTCCAATCTTCAGGTTTAACAACATTGTGGCCTCAGGGTCTACAACGAGAACCGGAGGCTCATCTGTTTCAATGGTAGAAGTGTCTCAGTTTTCAGAATCAAGAACTATTTGGGCCTCTGTGATGATCTTTATTAACATTACCATTAACTAAATGATCAGTTTTTTTAAGACAAATGACAGCTGTACAGTCTATCATATACTGAACCATGGACCAAATACATATGCACTTTTATTTTGTAATTTTTTTTTTCATATGGTCAAAACCAAAAACATGAGTTTAACCAAACTCAAACCTGTCACTAATCTCTGTCATCACAGCTCAGTCAATAAAACACACCCAGTTGTCGTCCTATAACTTTGTATGTCATGATAAAGAGAGGGGGAAGTGGAAGAAGTTGATAAGGAAAATTACTATTCTTAAGTTTGGTGCTAATGTTAAATAACCTTAGCTGCCCCTGCATCTACCACACTGGATGATTAAGGTGGATCTACTGACATAGAATTAGCTTTTTATGATTTTTTTTTTTTTTCATAGGTCATCCCGTTATCTGTGCTGTTCAGTTCAAGATAAGGTTAATAAAGTAAGAATATATATCCATACACACAGCTGAGCATAAAGTGAAGCAAAGTACTGCTGTAAATGGAGTAGCAACAGTAAACAAAAGTAAATTAGATTCAAGATCTACTGCAGATAAAATACTGACGATAGAAAATTGCACTCACAACTATATACCTATCAGCCATAACATTATGACCATCAAAAGGCAGTTAAAATGGAATCTGTCAGTGAGTGGGACACATTAGGAGACAACTGAACATTTAGTCCTCAAAGTCGATGTGTTAGAAACAGAAACATTGGCAAGAGTAGGGACGTGAGCAACTTTGACAAAGGGTGGAATTGTGATGATTAAATCACTGGGTCAGAGCATCTCCAGACCTGGTTGTTCGTTCCCAGTGTAAAGTGGTTAGAACCTACAAAAAGTATCTACAGAACAACAACCGCATCTCAACCAATCAGAATCTATGGGAGTATAATGTGTCTAATATAGTGTACGCTCCCCTTTTTCCATCAAACCAGCTCTGACCCAAGGCCTGGACTCCACCAGACCTCTGAAGGTCTGCTGTGGCATCTGGACCAAGACGTTAGCAGCAGATCGTTGAAGTCCTGGAAGTAGAGAAGTGGACCTGCATGGATCAGATTTATTTGTCCAACACCTCCCACAGATAATCAATTTATCCTGAGATTGGGATGTCCTTCCTTAGTCAATTTTTTTTTTCCGGTACTAACCACTGCAACCAGAAACACCAACCAGACCTGCAGATGTGGAGATGTTCTGACCCAGTTATCACCGTTACAATATGGACCTGGTCAAAGTCACTCAGTTCCTTAAGTTGATCATTTTCCTGCTTTCAATACATCAGCTTCTAGGACTAAATGTTCACTTGCTGCCTGATATATTAAAAAAAAGCATGCAGGCTCTTTTGAGTTTTATAGCGCCATGATATCAGACTTAACAAGCGGATTACCAAATTCATTTACTATTCAACACTCATGTTATTGTCAGTAAATGAATTGCCATTTTTATAGTGTTTTTCCACCGTGATGGAAATAAAAATGCATAACAAAGTGTCACATTCACACCCACACCAGTGATACTGTCATTGGCAGGGCTTTAGGGAAAATGTGGACATGTTATGTTCATTTATGGCGTGTTCAGTGATAACTATTTTTTGTGGTTTTATTAGCAGATACTGTCGTTCTCAAACAGTGTTGTTTCTGTTTTACCAGCAGATGCTTCAAGGCACATATAAAAGTTATAAGAACAAGCTTAAGTTCCTCTGAGGTGACATACATCAACTTTGCACCCATGATGGTTACAATATGACATGATGATTCATGTGGGAATATGTATAAACCCAGTGGTCTGTTCACATAGCAGGGTGAATAAGCAGAATACCTGCTTTGTAACTGAACATTTTGTTGATAACACATCACTGGAAAACAATTCTGATGTTTAAGTCTTGAGGTCAAAATGATAGAGGTGAGAGCGGTGTGATACCTGATGTGACATTCGGCTGTCTGGCTGAATAAAACACCTTTCAGTGTGCAGCTCACACACACACACACACACACACACACACAAACTCTAACATCATAAAACTGCACATCCACACACACAGCCCAGAACACCTTATCAGCTTTTTGTTAATTAAACCAATACATTCCCCTCTTCTTCTCCTCCACAAGAGTGAACCACTTCCTCCATTAATCACTTAATAACAATCACTTAACATCTTATTTAAAAGTTGTACGTGAGTGTTTGTGTATGCCTGTGTCTGTGCTTGTACGCATTGCCTATCCCAGCCTGTATTAAACAGAGGGCAGCAACATTCAGGATGGGTCATATGTCAATCGAAACAATGTAACAGATACAATAAAGGTTAAAACTTGGATTTAAAAAGAACTGCATCGGAGAGTAAACCATAGATACACAGCTACACTCTGCTGTTCCACAGACTTTGACATTTAAGCTTCAAAGAAAGCAATTCTTATCATCTTCAATACCATATGTCAATACCATAATTGTTTTATCGCAGTTTTCCATCCCAAGAAAATTAAACAGGAGAAGCTCAGTGCCTAGTTTTCAGAGGTGAATTTGGGTTTTCAGAGTCAACGCACACAGATAAAGTTAATGCATGGATGGCAATTGGAATTCCTGAAATATAATGGTGTTTTTCAGGCATTCTGGATGCAAAGGTAACTCTAATATTACCTCGAACACACTCCGTTCAGACACCAGTCAAAGTACCATAATGAGGGCAGAGCAGGGAGACACAGAGTGTGAAATCTGGCCATGAAGGTTAGGCCAATATATCAGCCCACGCCGGGGGGTCTGACGGGTCTCAGAGCACTTTCCTCTGGTTTATTTTCCATCCTTTTCCTCTTGTCTTTCGTCACCTTTCTCCACACCTCTGTGGGCTGACGTCTGGCCTGGCCTACAGGACTTGGAAGTGACAGACTACAAGCTTGTCCTGTGTCAAAGTGCAGTATGAGAAGGGGAAATAATGGCCACACACACACACACACACACACACACACACACACACACACACACACACACAAAAGCAACGGCACATATACTGAATGAGGGGGGAAATGGTACAACCTAAAAGTCACTGGAGTCTTAATTTGCCTCCGGCTTGTTGCTCCATTTGTAGCTGCTCTACAATTCAGTGTCTCCACTATAGTCATGAAAAAACATTTTATATATTAACTCATGGCAATGTGTATTGATTAAATATAGAAGATGGACTAACATTATGTCTTCAGGTGCTAACAATGTCAATAAGAAAGTAATTTAGTGTGTAAATACGTATAGTACATGTACAATGTAATATAAATCATTCAATATTAAGCTTTGGATTTTGAACATTTTATTAAAAAATGATAAACTCTACCCACAGGGGTTTTTAAATACATATTTCACTTTAGACAATCCCAGCTAACAAAAACCAGGACACATGGAAAGTCGACCTTTCGAACTAGTGTCTTTGTCTCTCTGGTGTCATATAAAGGTTCACCAGTTTACAATTTTTTTGAGTAACAGCAGCAAATTTTGCCGTTCGTCAGTAGAGGGCACTAGGACGCCACCCCACCTGTCTCATGTGAAAAAGAGGACAATAGGAATCACCGAAAAGAATTTTACAAAAATATTAATATTTAAATGAACGAGCTATACATGATCCAGCCAGTGAGTACCATGTACAATCTGCATTCAAGTGTAGTTTAAACAGACAGAAATGTCCTTTAATGAGCAGTGGGTCTGTATATAATACTACTAATTTAAATAGAAGCCGCTGATAGTTCAGTGTTTTGAGCTACAATTTGAGGCACTTAGATTTATCCGTCACTGTGCTTGATCTTCCATTGCATAAGTAAATTTGTCCAATTATCACATAATATCCTCAGATTATGAATACAAAATAAAAGGCACCAAACATGTTCACAGAACTCAAAATCCTGAAATGCTGGAGAAACTCTGATTTCAAGTTTGGAATCAGCATATGCATGATCGAGTCAAAATCAGATGTTTTTACTCCACTTTTTTTTTTTTTTTTTATCCAGTGTCACTAATTTTTAAGTTTGTATTCTTTACAGTTCAAACATGCAAACTTAACCCACAAAAAACAAAAAAATACAAAAAAGTAAAAGAAAAATACAAAAAAAAGGTGGAGGTTGTGTTTATTTTTTTCTCCATTTCTGTAATTAGATCACCATAAATCCTTAGAAATGTTGACATTGCCACCTTTAGTATTTATATAATTTCGCAAATACTGATATTGTGATTCTGACTGTGGTTTCATTAATTGTGCTCTAGTTCAACCCCTGAACCCTAAAGGACTGACTCCAGTTTAGCTTCACCCTCCCAAACTGAATAAATACCTGTTTAAATTCTAATCCTGCGTACTATTTCATTGACCTCAGCTGAAAATAGGAGGTGGACGGAAATGAATACACTGATATGTTTAACATCTTTGCATGCAGCAGATGCACAAGGTGATAATTGAGCTATGATTCACTGGTCTGTTTTCTGAACAACTGCATATTATGTCAAGCATACATGACCAAAAGAGGGAAAAACAGGAATTAAAAAGCCATAACAAATACTTTTAGATTTATTCACAGTTTATTTTTATGTAAATTATAGCTGGTTAATCCTCAATCATTTTAATGAACAAGTAATAAATGTATCAGCAGTATTTTCTGTGGCTCTTTAAGATGATAATTGCTTTAGGTTTTCGGAGGGCAAGAACTATTATATTAGATGTGAGATAAGAAATTACACACGGACTAGATAATCCAAAGTGCAGTAAATTAGCTTCCAAAGAAAGACCTGACTTTTTAATTTGCCTCAGACTCAATCAACCTGAAGGTCATCTCTGTGAAAGCTAAAGTTAGAACACACAAATACTGGTGAGATACTGTAGGTTGAACGGGTCGAATAAACGTGATTAAAATTACAGTGCAAATGATTATTAATTAAATGCTTGTCTTATATCAAAAAATAATTGTTTCTGAGAATCGCATTGCAAACAGAAATTTGTTTAAAGGAATCCTACAGTATGTTTATAAGCTCGGTCTGTGGTTTCACAGTGACGGGCATCATTTTAAAGCATATGGCACCTCTTTAAGTTTGCAGAGACGAACAGCCGGTGGAACCTTCGCTCTCTTGACTCCGTCAGGAAGAAAGAAAGAACGTGAGCGCTGAATATTCATGACCATATTCGTGGCAGCAGAAGGTATCCACTGGGATGTCAGAGGGGCAGGTCACAGCTTTCAACGTACTTACCTCAGAGAGGGTTGTGTTTGGTAGAAGCCCACCAGAGACTCCTGTAAGAGAGCCCAAACGCTCTCAACCTCCATGTTGTGTCAGAGGTCAGCGCTCCGCCGACCCAGCCAGGTGGGAGGCTCCTGGGAGGCAAAGGCCAATCAAATCAATTCCACCTGACCAGGCTAGAGGTTAAAGGTTATACGTGTGTGTGTCCCTCACATCCATTGAAGTTGGAGGCTGATTTTTAAAGTGCACACAAATGGCCAGTGTTGTGCAAGTTACTCCCAAACTGTAACACATTGCAGATTATTTGTTACTGTTATTTAAAAGTAATTCTTTACCTTACAATATTACTGTCACAGAATTGTAATGAGTTACATGACTCCTGTATTAATTTTTGAGTTACATACAGACTCATCATAAATGGCGAGTGCAAAGTAGAAACCAACCCCCCAATACAAGACATAGGAGAGGCTTGGGACGCATAAATTTAGTCCATGTGGACAGATAGCTCAGTAAGTAATGCTACGGTCTACGATGTTAGAATCCCAGCAGGAACGCTTGTATTTTTTAAACATTTTACATGTTCAAACAGGGGGCGTGGCGCCGACGACGCCGGTAGATAAATCCACAGTTGATAAAGAATTCTAATTAGTCATAGAAACGTTAGCTTACCTTGTCATTGCTGATCACAGGGATCATGCTAACTAGCTTCTGTAAAGCAGGGTTAGGGTTAGTAATGAGCATACGTCCATGTGGACAATGGACTGTCTTCTGGCATCGTCACCCATTGGCTGAACACCAACAGGAAATAGAACTTTACTGCCGCATTTATGTGGTCCAGTGGTTGTTGTTTTTTTTTGTTTTGTTTTGTTTTGTTTTCATTTGAGCAATTCAATTATGGGTGAAAAGTGCATTGTACCGCAAACACAATTGAACATGTACCAAGTAAAATACTACTGAAAACTGATTAATAATGCCTTATACTACAGTGTTACAGAATCTGTTACAAAATGCATTACTTTTGTAACACTTTACTTCCAACACTGCAAATGGCCCTTTATCTGCTTTGTATTTGCTTCTTATGGCAAAAGGTTATGATGAATTTGTTTTTGTCCCAAAGAATCTACTTTCCCCCCTCTGCTCTTTTCACTTTGGATGAGTCAAGACAACAGGCTAATTGGTGCATTAAAACAGCCTGAAGCCTGAAATGAAGCGAGGCGGGGAGTACAGTCTCGGAGGTACATGTGGATTAGGAGAGAGAAAAGAGTAAACGGGAGAAAGAAAGAGTGAAGCAGAGATAATGAATAGAAACCAAAAAGACTGAAAACGGGAACCAAAAACAAAGAACAAACATGACAGGGAGAAAAAAAAAAAAGAAAAAAAAAAAACCCTCACAAACAAGCAGAATGAAAGGCACAGCCAGCCTTCGAGCTTGTACAGAGATTTGTGAGTGCATGTGTTAAATTTCTGTACTTGCTGGAGACAAATTGCGGCACAGAGTGAGCGTCTGAGCCGGGATCAGACACCTAGAGAGACGAGGGGGAGGCCGGAACAGCGGTCGCCTCAGACCTGGCAGGATCCAGGCGCCTCTGAAATCCAGACTCTCACACTGAGCCCTGTTTGTTTGTTTGTTTGTCGACTTTTGTGTTCGTGATTACACAACACCCCACCTTTGTCCTTGGCCAAAAACTTTGATATATCATCCTTATTCTTTTACTCCCAGACTACAGTACTCCCCCTCCCAAACACACACACACACACACGCACACACACACACATTTTTCTCTGCGCGTTGCTTTATGTTTAATGCAACTAACACAAGGACAGATTGTTTCATAATGAAGCAGACGAGATGCTTCAGCTGGAGCCGTAACATTCTGTAGGTCGCAGCGCCGATACCGCGTACAGTAGAAAACACACTATAAATAGTTTATGTTAGTGCAACGCATGACCCTGTTACATCAGCCGGCTTCAGATGGTGAGACCCCGCTGCCTCAAACTGTCATACCTTTTTAATGTATCTGTCAGCAAGTTGGTGGAGCTGCATCTTTACAAGTAAACGCCTGTCACACATCTCAGTGTTCTGTCAGAACGTCTGGCTCGCTTCTCAGTGAGTTTTTGCCTGCTTTAGTGTGCAAACAGTTTATTTTTGCTACAATTATCCTCTTCAGTCAAGTTGATTCTGTTGAAATTCAAAATACAAACAATTGATGGGGGTAACGTGACTCTTTTATCTGACACCAGTGGTTATTTTATTTTATTTTTTTCTCCTCTACTTGACTTATGCTTCATTTCTAGACACAACAGTTACATTCATCACCGTATTGCTACAACATTGTGCCTGAAACTCACACTTACAAATTAGAAATCACATTTTCTTTTTGCCATTCACACATCAGTATTTCAAGCCTGCATTGACAAACACTTTTTTTTAAAACATCTGTCTCACATCAACTACTGTCATGATTAAAAAGCTTTATATTTATATGTTTCTTTGCTATTTTATCCATACTTATAGTGTGTTTAAGCTAGTGGAGGTCTACCAGAATAAGGGTGAATACCTCTCTAGTGCAGTGTCAGTAATGTCATTCTCTTTCCTTCTGCAATCTGTGCGTTATTGTTTTCTGAGTCCCCCCTTACATGAATCAACAACCTTCAAGCCTTCAGCAGGTTTTGACAAATACACATATTATTTTATGTGCTATTTTCTCTTGTAGGGATTAATGCACCATCCACACAAGTGCAGATATTTGGCAAAACATATATTTTTCCTCAATGTATGGGCCTCTCATCCACAAGTAAAGGGCATTTTAGGTCACAAAACTGAAGAAACAATATGTATTGTTGCTTTGTGTACTGAACCTGCACCTGAAACATCACATGTAGGTGATGTACTGTATGTAGTATAATATAAGTCAGTGTATCATGTATGGTGTTGTGGTGAAATCCTCATAATATAAAGAATACACTTTGACAACCTGAACCAACACTTAAGCTAAATGAAGTTTATAACTTAACTTGATGTAGCTGCTCATTCATAACTGCTGCATCTGTGCAGTTACCCGCAGTGTCCGTATTGTGCTGACATTTTGTAAAAACTTGTGCACATTTTGTTTTTTTTTAATTTGAGGTAGAAAATATCCATATAAACTGTTGGCCATAAAGTTGGAATAAAACATTTTTACCTCTTCTCATGAAATGCTTGTGACAATGTGAGTTATTCTAAAGAAAGTATAACTGTGACTGAGTATGTAATCATTGTACCTGGTCAAAGGTGATGAGAGATGTGTATAAATAGGAATAAAAAGAGAAATGTGTCTGAAAACTACATTAAATGGTAAATGGACTGCACTTACATAGCACTTATACTTAAACTGTGGTGTAGTATAGAGTATGTAGATGGCATTAGTCATTTATTACCACACCTACAACTTCTCTCTTAACAGTATTTTTCTTATGTACTGTTATATCTCAAGAACTAGTCAGACAATCCAAAGGAGTTTTACTGTTCTTACAGAACTATAGTGGAGGGTACCAGACCTATATACACCATATGCACAGTGTTAATAAAATGTGAGACTAATCTGCCCTTATTGGTTGGTTGTACTTTTATTTCCTGCACTACACCTCCACTGATCACTCATTTCCTGCCCAAGTTTCTGAGGTGAACAACTGAGAGGAAGTATTTAAAAGAGAGAAGAGCACAGAGAGATGACAGAATCCACCCCCTTATTCACTATAGTGACCAATAACAGAGATTTCACTCCCTCATCAATTTGCTTCATAACCGACAACTGTAATGTCATGCAATGATAATTTTCATGTTGAAAAAAAAAACAGCAATGCATTGTGGGAGTGTAAGCACAAAGTAGTGCACATGTCGATAACAGACTCAAAGAACTCAGATTTCCAACAGCTGAAACTCAATACATTGTTCCATTGCAACATAGCTTTTTTTTTTGCCATTATGGACTGAAAACTCCTCTCAAAAAGCACCACAGTTTTGTTTTTTGTTTTTTTTATTCCCCTCTAATCTCTGTGTCTCTACTCTTTGCTACTATAAACCAATTTATATTGATAAGAAGTAAAACCTAATGTTTGTTCAATGGCTGTATCAGTGTAAAGCAGTACAGATAACACCTCTGTCAAAAAAGCATTTGAGTTTTATATTTTTTTAATATATACGGGGCCTTATTATTGTTTTATACAGTATATTTGAGTTGAATAATTTCAGTTCTATGTGCTCTATATCAGTACTTAAAAAGAAAAAAATATATATCAGGCCTTGGTTGTCGTCTAGGTAATGCTGTAAAACAACAAATGGAAAGAGTTCTTTGATTATCGCTGAAGTAAGGGTTGGACAAGATGCATATTGTATTATGAAGCATATTATGAAATGTGGTAGAGATTTATCAGTATTTTTTCTAAATCCACGGTTATCCAAAGTAATGTTTAGACTGCAAAGCTTGTTAAACCAGCAGAATTTAAAAAAACAAGGGTATCATTTATATTAAAGCTGGAGGTCTGCTTCCATTTTACAAGAATATTAGTGTACAGCTTTTGTTCCCAATTTATGTGAGTGAATGAATGAATGAATGAATGAATGAATCAATGATTTTTTTTAATTTTTATTTTGAACATGTAAATGAAGCAAACTGGACACACGGAAAATAAAATTAGTTATCAAAATCAGACTCCATATTACAGGAATGGGAACAAGTATTTACTTATTAAATCCCTTTTCCATTTCATCCCATACTACAAGTGATCCAGCTTCCCAATCTAAATCTAACTGTAGTTCTTATTACTTAATATGATTAATACCTTTACTTCACAATCAAAAACAATAATTAATGACATTTGCTCAGTGATAATTAAATATCTCCTTCCTTGTACCTTGTGAAACTTTTACCTCTGTACCTTTCCTTTTATATTGTTGTATAATCTAGTATGAGACTATTTGTTTTTAAATAGTTACCCAGTCATGACATGCTGTTAAACTGTTTAAGGTAAAACTAATCTATAAAAGTTGATTGAAAAAAAGCACTGAGTCTATGTGATCTCTTAGACCAGGTGTCTCCTACAGGTTGTTCGTGAGCTACCGGTCGCTGATCAGGTTCCAGGCTGTTAGGCTGACAGACCTAGACACAATGGCAGATGTAGATTCTGTCCATTATTGCTGAAGTTGGGCTTTGTATAAACAGTGTCTGTGGATATGGTCAGACAGCTGGAGTCAGACCTGAACAGGTGCTCCTGGTTTTTATGCCACTGTGATGAGTACAGCACAGCACAGCACAGCCAAACCACCACAAAGGGAGTTGATATTTACAAAGCTGTGAAGGAGTACTTAGTGGAAAAAGAGGTTCCCATTGAAAAACTGTCCTCAGTACTCCAGCAGGGCTTGTAGGACCTAGGAGGTGTGAGGTCACCATATGTCTCTCTCCTTTTTTTTCCCCCCTTTTTTTTCCTTTGTGTGTGTCTGTGATCCGCTGTCTCTGGAGCGGTTGTTGTGGGTCGGTGAGGTTGTTTTGTCTTGCAAGTATGTAACTGCATTGTTGTCTTGTGAAAAATAAAAAATAAAAAAATTTTTTTAAAAAAAGAAAAACTGTCCTCAGTAACAGCTGATGGAACACCACTCAGGATTCATTTGTCTCTGCAAAGTGGACCCAGACTTGCCTAAATTTCTGAGTTACCATTGCATCATCCACCAACAGGCCATTTGTGCAAAGGTCGTGGGATTTGCTCATGCCTGTTGTTAAAATCATCAACTCCATTTGTGCAAAGGAGCTTCAAAGAATGTTCTATGAAATATGGAGATGTCCTCCTTCATATTGAAGTCAGATGGCAGAGCAGAGGTAGGATGCTGCTACACTTTCTCTCCTTGCTCGGTGACATCAAGGCTTTCGTGGAAATGACACGTTACGGAGGGATGCTGAGTGGATGTTGGACCTGGTTTTTACTGGTGACTGAAAAAATGAACAACCTGAACCAGCAGTTGCAAGGTAAAGACTCATTTTACATCCAGCAAATGAAGAACAAAAGATTCCCGTCAGTTGCTAAGATGCCGAAAAGCCATTTAAGGGCAGGAAAAAAGGTTTTAAGGCCCACAAATAATGTGATCTAGTCAGGAGTTTTCTGACAGATTCTGTGACTTTAAGAAACCGGAGCCCTGTGTGACATTTATTTTCTTCCCCCCCTTCCTGGTTGTGGACATCAGTGAGTTTTCAGGACAGATGGCTGAACTTTTCAGTGTTGATCCTGTGGAGGTGGAGATGGTGATGGAGGTCATACACCTCCGAAATGATGTGCAGCTAAAATCACAGCAGCGTCCACGGCGTTTTTGGAGTTTGGTAGAGCGAGACATTTACAAAAATTTTTCACCAGGTCGTTCTGAAAATGGCTGCTTTGTTTGGGTTGACATATCTGTGCGAATCTGCCTTTTCTGGCATGAATGTCATTAAATCAAAGTTCAGAACCAGACTGACAGATGAGCATTTAAATAAGTCCATCAGAGTGCAGCTCAGTGGATACACACCTACGTAGAGCTCTGTTGAATCCATGCGGTGCCTGAATATTCAACACATAGACGCGATAAACCTTATCATTTCTTATCACATCTTATCAGATAAGATTATGGTGAATTTATATGTTCAAAAAGTTGTACTATTTGCCACATTTTGACAGGATATGAAAAATTTAAAAAAGGTTGCATGTATGTGTTATTTGATTTTTGTTCCATATTAACACTTTTGAAGTATTGGGAATATTAGATCATATTTAGGAATATAACACATACATACTTCAATTTAACCTCCTCCTAGTTTTGGCTTTTTTTTTACATTAAATAAATGTCTTGATTGGAAACAGTATGATGCAACCGTTTTTTCAGATACATTTTTAATTTTGTTTTTAAGTGGAACGTCCTTTGCTGTGGACTGTTTTTTTTTTTTTTTTTTCTTGTAAAGTTGTGAAACCCTACAGTCCCCTACAGAAGACAAACATGCCTTAGTGGGTCTCAGGAGGTTAAGTTATTATGCACTGTATGTTATATAACATTTTTTATTGTGTTTTAATGCAAAACAAGCGTATTCACTTGTTCTATATGGAATTTAGCTACGTGAATAAGTGTTAATTAAACGTGAGTAGCTCTCTTTCATTGTGTAACTAGCTTACATAAGATAAAAGTTTGGAGACCTTGGACTTCGACTGACAGTCATCAACCAAAAGTGCTTGAATTTATACCACACATTCACACATCACACAAGTTCTGCACCCGTGAAAACAATGACCATTAAGATCTGCATTGGACCGAGGAAAACAACTTTCAACATCTCTGATCTACCTTATGCCTCCTCATAAACAGGACCGTCTGAGGTCAGCAGAACCCACTCTGACCACACTTAAAACCCACCGTGACCACAGAAAAGCCTCGACAAGCCTTTGAGTTAAAACCACAGTTTTCAAAAGAAAGCCCTGAGTCTGTCACACTGATCTCCTCCAGCCAAGGTCCTATAGTTTACACCCTGTGGACTTTCTGAGGTGCCAGTCTGAGGGCGTCCCGGCACCTGGTATCTCCACTAGTGTCGTGCGTCGTCTGGCTTCACTCGGCCTGCAACAGCTGGAGGTGGTGCAGACTGACAGTCAGAGACAGCAAAGATCAAAGAAAAGTAAAGACGAAGGGACAGAGCCCATCTGTCAACCCCAGAAGTCAGATCCAGTTCACTGTTGTACGATGGCAGCAGGCTGGCTTTAAACTCGTTGGCACTTTAGCAACAAGTGTTTTCATAATGATTCATATCAGCTCCTTTGCCAGGTTTAACAGCAGTTCAACCAGAAGAACGGCATCAAAGACTGAATGTTGATAAAGTGACCTTGTGCAAGAGATGGACCTGGAAATGTTCTTATTCCGAATAAACTAAATACAATAACAGAAAGGTTGCAGAAAATTATGAATTCATTAATGAGCAATAATAAAAGTGCAGGTCATTTTTTACCTCAGACCATGAGGTGAAGGTTTGGCCATATGGGTTCTTCAATTCAATTCAATTCGATTCAATTCAATTCAATTCAATTCAATTCAATTCAGTTCAGTTCAGTTCAATTCAATTCAATTCAATTCAATTCAGTTCAATTCAGTTCACTTCAATATTCTGTCTCTTAAGAACTTATGGTGCAACCACAAAAACACAAAACATTCACATAACCATACATACAAACATAAATACATACATACAGTACATACATCCACAACCTTTGTAGAAATGTTTTGCATTGTGCTACACAGAATAACTAAAAATTAAGATAAGATAAGATATGATGTGCAAATGCAGAGAAAGGACAGATAGAAAAACAAGTGGAAATAAGAAATCTGGTATTTATATAAATATTCTATAAATTTAGAATTAGGATTCAAATTAAATATTATTTACATATTTACAACTAGACAGATAAAATATGTTCTTGAGTAATGAATGAATGAATGCTTGGAAATGGGAGGAACCCCACATTAGCTCACGCACTTAAAGGCCTAATAGTTGTGGGTTCAAAGCTGTGGTGGTGTGTTTTGTTTTGAATGTGAGGGATCTGGATCTGTATCCTGATGATCGTATGATCAATTCTTTGGCTTTCGATACCTTTGGGCCTTCCTCATGCACCACTCAGACGACCTGCAGCTGCTCATCAGAGTTGGTGAGGTCCATAATAACTGTCGTTCATTCTATAATTCCACATTTTTATGACTTTGTCACTTTGTTCCAAATGAATTCATATCATTGTTTTCTGTTCATGTTTTAATTAGAAGTTTTTAAAAGCACTAATTAACTGGGTTCCACTAGAACTAATTATCACTGATTAACTTTTGACTGGGGTCACCCAATTCCGCCTCTGCAGTTGTAGCACATGGAACTATTTTCTGAGTTCGTAGTTGCCCCGGGTCCTACTCTAAAGCATCACACACTGTCAGGGGGGTTGAGGGTGGGGGTGTCGCTCATTTTCAAGGAGACAGACCCAGTCGACACAGATTTGCTCTTATGCGCCACTGACAACCACAAATATCACTCTTCCTTGGTTCATTTGTGGATGAACGTTGGTGTTTTCCTTGGGAGGACTGAGAAGGATGAGATTGACTAGTTTCTTACAACAGGACAATGATGCTGATATTAAATACTAATAAAGACACTTGTTGTTAGGAAACAGTCCCTAAAACTCCATTTGTAAGTAAAAAAAATTACAGGTATCTTCAAAATATCCAGTGTGACACTTAAGTTGTCTTACTACTCACCAAAATCAGGACAGTGAAGAAGATATTTACATATTTCTTGAGCAAGAACCACACCTTTCAGTTCAATTCAATTCAATTCAATTCAATTCAATTCAATTCAATTCA
>JAPQRQ010000027.1:13463330-13487425 GCA_037367365.1 Apogon talboti | reverse complement strand
TTAAGTAGCTGGGATAGGCTCCAAGCGACCCCTGTGACCCTAGTGAGGATTAAGCGGGTTCAGAAAATGGATGGATAATATATATGTATGTATTACATTTATATATAACCCCAACAATCATAAAAAAACCACAATAATATAGTAGATCTTAATTAGAAAATGCTCCATTTGGAAAAAGACCTAATTACCAATGTCAAAATAGTGTGCTTGTAAAAATAGTCAGTGTGCATCACTAGATACTGTTAAATTGGAAATGGAGTCAGTCAGTGTCAACAGATGCCCAGCTCTCAGCACAACACACATTCCAACACTTCACACAGACACACGGGCACAAGCAAATATTACAACACACACCTTTAAATTTGAGCATGTGGCCGTTTAATTTCTATGTGCAGTGCACACATAATGACTACACATGTTCATTAAAATATGACATGCATTAAAATATACTGTATTTGCAAATTGGATTAATTGCAAAACTGTAGCATTCATTATTTGTATATGAAGGCAACGGTTTAATTTTACATCATAATTAGAATCATTCCAGCAGACATTTGGGAACAGGATAACTGATAATAAGGGTGTTGATTAGGCAAAGCATACCACATGCTCATACAGCCACAGTTAAACCCCTACATCTTCCATCCCTTTTATTTCAGAGGTATGACTTTTTCCAGTTAATCATTTGGTCAATTAATCAAATGTCAGCCAGGGAAAAGCAAATGGCAGCTATTAGCTTATAAAAACGATCAACATAGAAAAAAAACAGTCTCTGAAAACCCAGTAGAAGTCGAAGGCCTGGCTGAGAGAATGGTACACTGTGCTGCGTTTACATCAACATAACAGGATTCATCCTTGGATCCAGACAACACAGACACTGTTCTGGAACTGTACTTGGTGAGTCATTTTTACTTGAACTTACCCAGAAGAAACACAATCTCACAGATTTTATTTCTCTGCTTATTCTTTTTTATTTCTGTCTTCATTTTGTTACCTCAAAGCATACTGTGATTCATCAGAGTTGCTCCTAATTGGTATGTTACACCTACAGCTAAGTTACTGTTTTAACACCCAGTGTTCCTTAAAGCGCCTTACATCTCCCCTCCTATATCCCCAGTGGATCATGAACAAAGCGAGGCCATGGGCCTTTAGGCAGCGCAGGATCTCCACCAATAATCAGTAAAGCTCTACTCTAGGGTGAGGACTGAGCGTTGCAAGAGAAAGGAGTGATTTTGTTTGAGAATTCAGCGTTAAAGTCAATGTCAAACAGAACATGTACATTCCCAAGCATGATATATGGAGAGAATGGTTAAAATGGCAACACATTTCAAAGCGCTATTATCATTTTGTGGTGCAGAGTTTAGATTAGAGACAAGAACATCTGGGAAGATTCTTCATATATGTGGTGAAGTCTTATTTTAGCTCCCTTTTGGTCTCCACCTCCTAAGTAAATGTGGATATTAAACTGATGGATGTTCAGCGTTGTTCGCCAGCTGGGGTTGGACAGATAGAAAAACAGGGTCAACACAAAACTCCACTGTTAGAGCCAAGACAGTCACTGGAACCGAAAACCAAAACACAATCTGTCCCACTGTACAGATTTGGCCTAGATTTTTATCTGAGTAATCATGTCTAGTAATGTTAAGAAAGTGTGAATATTATGACTGTAACAACTAAAGGTGAATGCAATTTCTGAGAGTTGAGAAAAATATATACAATACCAGGAATCCATCAAAGTTTGATATCTCAGTCAAAAAGAACAGAAGCAAACAGGCTTTAAATCCAACATGGTGGAGGTGTACCTGGACTGTTGTAATTAGGAGAAAACACTTTTGGGGAGGAAGACAAGAAAAACCAAAGGAGAACATGGTGATGGCAATGAAATGAAAGCACAAATTTGGGTAAATGTATAGACTTTTTTTTTTTTTTCGGTGGTGATCTATGTATGGTACAAAAAAACATAAAACTGGGCACTTGTCAGGTTTTATTCACTGTTACAGGGTTTAATATGTGAACATTAGTAAGTGTTTATGAATGTCAGCTTCAGGATACCAACAGAAATCTGGCTCAATCAGCTATTGTGGTGAGAGCTATGAGCACCCTCTAGTGTTTACACTGCAGCCCAAACACTGTCTTTGCAAATGAATGACAACCGGATCACAGAAGCCCGACCCCCTGCTCCGCATTAACCCCCACTGTAGCTAATAGCGCTAATTGGTCTGTTTTAATAAATGAACCATTCATTTTTTGTTCAACTCTGATTTTGCCAGATCTCTGTTTTCTAAAGAGCCTTTCACTCTAACGAGGCAAATCCAAAAATGCAAACATGTGGATTGCAGCAGATATAAATGCTTTACTAAATGAGATATCAATATTGACAGAGGGTAATAAAAGGCTAGTGAAATAAAAGCAGGAGAAGCCATCCAGAATTCACAGCCAAACCAAAAGTGAGTGTAACAGAGAATGAATATGTGTTGAAATCAGTTGAATGATGTGGGATAAACCTGCCAGAAAAAAAAAAAACACACAAAACCACTCAAACCAATTAAAAATGTCTTTTCCATTAGGTACACTTACACAATCTCTAAGCTCAAAATGATGGGAAAACACAAGCCTTTTCCGCCTCACAACTCCAATTATGACTCAGTGTGATGCTGACACATGATGTGTGGGTGCTATTTGTCACTCACCGTGGCTCGAAAATTACTCCGCTCTCACATAACGTCTCTATTTCTTCTTTTTTTTTTGTCTCCTATTTTCACACACCTGTTCACAAGCAAACAGGCTTAACAAACAGAGGAAACATGTACTGGAATTGAATACACAACACACACCACTGTAATAAAGTATAACCTCTGAATACATGACACTGATTTATAAATAGCTTTCCCTCTTTTCTTCTTTTGCTTGTCCTCCACCCTGACAGCCCCATTAGCACCGAACTAAGACACAATGAATCTACATTATTTCCTCCAGCTTTAATACAATCAGTCTGTCAGACCTTCAGTCAATAATGATAATATTTTTTTCCCATATGTTTTCCAGCGTTCTCATTTTAGGCTCATTTATTTTGCCCTGGTATGCAGGTAAGATGAGGGGGAGGAAAAAGAGTATCCAATCTGGATGTGAAGCCTGTTAGTTTAATTTTTCAACATCTAAAATTCTCTATAAACAGAAAATAAATCTTTTGAGTGAAACTTAGTAGAGTGGCAGCAAAAAGTAGCTCAAACAAGTATAGAAAAAACTGTTAAGGTTAAGGAGCTTTAGAGTTTGATCATGTACACAAACAAAGCACAAATACAAATACCAAGAAATAAATAAAATCATCCAATTAAAGCTGACATTTAATATCTGAATAAATGAGAAGTTATATATATGTAACTATGTCATTACTCGGAATAGTCTAATTATTGTGTGATTATTTAATTACTTTGTATACAATGCTATTATATACAACTGAGAAAATAGAAATAAGGAAGTCATTCTCTTTTACAAAAGTGCATTCTATTCAATATTGTGTTTTTTAATAAAGAAGATCAATATTCAAGTAATGATACAAAAGAATGACTGAGGCCATACTAATTATTTTGTGAGTATAAAATATGAAGTTCTCTACAGTGTTTCTTTACTCCTTAAGCAACATTTTCTGGTTGAAAAATGAGAGAATATCATCAAAAATGCTGGTAGTGGCTGACAACTTTTTGACAATACTCTGGCGGTTTGTTTGCCACCATGTGATTGTGGTGAATTTAGATGGAGGAGAAGAAATAAAAAGCAGAATGGGTAAGATACTGGTGAGTGTGGGTAATTCTGGTTCATTTGATATAACAGAAAAATACTGGATAGTGTTGGATGTGATCCTTATGTTATGAAGAGGAGCTGTTTTTCAACTGAACTGAATGTTTTTCCAGCTAATGAGACAGGAAAAGCCAATACTACTATCACTACCAACAACAAATAACAACTGTGGATTAATTTAAAAACAAATATCCAACACTGTGATGCCTTAGTATTACCATAATGGTTGTTACTGGATTAACAAGTCTTAAAGGACCAGTGGAATGTCACCAAAGACGTGGATCAGTGTGGGTAAGTTACAGAACTGCTGACTACATATGGATCAAAAAGCCTGAGACATAATCATTTATATAAGAATAGGTTTAGATAATGCCCCTAGTGGTCAGTTGAAGCAAGGCATTAATTTTTGTTAAGTAAGGTAACTTATGAATTAAGTAAAGTTAACTTTTAATCCATGTGAAGTAAATAGATGCTCTGTGAGTAATGTGTCGATGGGATGAAAGGTCAAAGAAGAAAAGACAGTTTTACAGTTTCCACAGGTTTGCTTTTTGATAAGATGGACATTCAGACCTTAATTATGAGTCAAAAAGGGTGTTTCATTTGTAATTCTGGAGATAATGTGAATTTCTTCTTCCAACAATGGGTTTGTAACAACACAACAATGAACTGAAATATCTCAATGGTGTTCATTATGTCTTCAGTTTTCTATATGCACTTTTTTCTTTCTTTTGTTAAGACATAGGTTTTTCTCCAAAAAACATACCTTTACGTGTTTCGGCTCTTACTTCCGCCTTCCTCAGAAGTGTCACTGGTGTATCTGTGACGCGTCTTTATCAGCGGCCCAGGGATGATGAACAGGGATGAGGGAGCATACATGCTCTCACACACTTGGAGCAGTGTCCTGGAGAGGCAAACGGACAGCGGGAGTAACATCAGCTGATAAAGACGTGAAAGAAAACAAAAGAAAGAAAAAAGTGCAAACTGAAATATCTCTCAAATCTACCACAAGGACAGTTCAAAGCAAATGAATAATATATAATCACTATTAAAACTGAGTATCAGACTTACACACTAATGACAGATTTAATAGTTCGGTTATAATAATCATCAGCTGACATACAACTGTACACACAGTTGAAGTGTACAAAATACAGTTGAAACAAAGGCTCCGAAGCTGTTTTTCTGGTATTCACTATCTTGTATTTTCCCTTCATGAACAGTGACTGTTGTCGCTTGATAAAACCTACATTACACAACACTAAACTACATATTTTTTAAGGAAAAAACCACTCCCTGCCTTCCACCTTCAGTTTGTGTTATGACATGTCACCTGTAAACAACAGTGTTTTTTACTGTCGAAAAACAATGAATAATAGAGCGTTTTCATGGATTACACCCATTCAACAACTTCATTATCTTTTCTATTAATGTCACTTCTCACACATTCTTCTAGTAGTGTATGTATGTACATCCTACTACATAAAAATCTTGTTAACCCTTTAACCCATGAGATACAATTTCAGGTAAACATGCTGTGAATTGTCGTCCTTTTCTTCAGTGGTTTTGCTTTACTGTATGTTTTAGGGTTAAAACAGGTTGGAATAACAGAAAAAGACAAAGAGAAGAATCTAAGTTTTTTTTTTTAGGATATTCACTTGAGGAATGATGACTTTCTCACTCTCAAAATGTTTTGAATTTGTAAAAAGGGTAAAGTATTTCAATGGTGAGTCAAATTCTTGCTAGAAGAGGCTACATTTTTGTGCTTATTTGCTTGCATGGACAAAAACATTTGTTGAAATTTGTTAGTTGACGGTGCTTAAAACTCGTGTTGATAAGGTTTTTCTGTTTTGTTGCATTTTCTGGTTTGACTCCCATAAATTAATGTCATTAATAAAAACGCCTTTTGCATTTTATTGTTATTTTCTGCTGTGTAATTACACCACATGCTCATTCTTCTCAGCTGGATCTTTAACCCTTTAACCCCTGAGACATTATTCCAGGTAAAGGTGCTGCTGTGAATTGCCGTCTGTTTCAGTGTCATAAAAGCTGCTCTGAGTTTGTGCTTGTGTTCCTTTTCTTCAGTGGTTTTGCTTTACTGTGTGTTTTAGGGTCAAAACAGGGTGGAATAACAGGAAAAGACAAAGAGAAGAATCGAAGTTTTACAGGTTTTCACTAAATAAGGCACTCAGAATGTACACCAATAAGAGATTTAGGATGTTGAACATGAACTGTGAACTGGAACACACTGAACAACAACAAGTATTTGAATTTTGGCAAAGTAGTTTTTGTTTTGGGGCTCTTTTTTTTTCCCAAAATCAGTCCAGCTGCTTTTTGGCACCTGGTTGAACTCCATAAAGCAGTTACACAGTCAAAACTCGGTAAAAACACAGTAAAAAAAAAAAAAAAAAACAAATAAAAAAACAACTCCACAAAACTTCAAACAACGGAAAAAAACAACAACAAAAAAACCCACAAAGAAAACATTGTAAAAAAAAATAAATAAAAAAAGCCCAAACCGTCTATTTCTATAGTGAGTCGGTCTGACTCACTGCTGTGTGTTTTTTGCCCCATTCCACAGGCGACGGGGGGTGCACCGCGTATGCTCAAATGTCTATGGAAAGCACAAGGTCTAGTCTCTCAATGTGTTTTGAAATTCTCCCTACTGAGCAAACGGTTGAATTTTTAGGAATATTTCAAATAAATAATCCATTCAGAACACTCACCACAGACACATCAGGGGTTAAAGGGTTAAAGAAGGAATCAAACAAGCTGTAACTTAAAACAGATGTAAGTTGAGCTGAAGTGAATTGACCCAAAAAGTCCAAATATGTCTCAATATGTTTCCTTGGAGGTTCAGTATAAGCCAGTGCATGGTGCAGAAACCATAGTGGGCCTTTTTTTTTTTGGCCCACCTCATTTTTACTCGCGGAAAAAACAAACTGAAACTAAGTTTAAACACTGCTTCAAAAACTGGCCTCTGGAGTAACGGTGTCAAATCAATGATTATCGGTCACTACAGGGTCTGCGTTTGTGTGTCCTCCAGCCACTACGTGCAGAGAGATGTTAGCATTAGTAGTTCATCTACAGAGAGTGTTTTTGACAGCCATAGAAGAGTACTGGGTGAATGAGAATAAAGTGTCAGCGCTGCCACTTTAATCACATCCTAAAGACTTCTATTTCACTTAGAGAGATGTAGGGGAAAAGTAGACAGGTGTTTACCTTATCTACGTCAGATTTTAATTGAATGTGAAATACTTTGTTGTATGCTTACCACTTGAAACCCACACCTCCCCGGATTTACATTTACATTTATATTTTTAGCAGCGCTGGTGTTTATTTGTCAGGAAAAGACATAAATGAATAAATATTTTGCACTGCAGTTGATGTGTGCAGGATGTATGTGTTTGTGTGCAGTGTTTAAGGTAATATTTCCAAATCTGTGCATGGTTTGTGATAAGAAGTGAAGAAGTGCTACTACATACAATAGGTGTTAAACAATATGGGTGCAGGTGTGTGTGTGTGTGAGTGTGTGTGAGTGTGTGTGAGTGTGTGTGTGTGTGTGGGTGGGGGGGGTATCAGTGCACACAAGTGTTAACAGAAATAAGAAATTTCACTTACCACCTGCCTGAATCCAATCAGTTCCCCTATTACCAGTAATAGTACATTATGCAGATTGTCTGACCTTTCCCACAAATCCCTGCTTCAGATGTCTCCACCAACATCTGAAGGGACTGAGCAGAAACACTGCAATAAGGAAATATATGAGGGGAATATATATATATGGGGAATCCTGCACTATCTGACATTGTTTGTACCATACATGTTCAGTCATTGATTATTTTTTTTGTCTCGTCAGTATAATACAAAATAGTCACACTACTATGAGTGCATGATTAAATCACAAAATAAGTGTAACTGTGATCCATTACATTTGTTGAGCAAAAATTTGCAATTAAATTAAAGTTAATCACACTGTTGATGATGACAAAGAGGTTGCATCTGAATATATTCTTATCAGTGTATAAAAATCATTTGTGTAGTCGGCTTAGGATTCATTTTAATGAGTCTTTAAATTCAAGACCTCAAACTTAATCCATTATATCAAATTATTATGAAATTGTAATTATATTATAATTATTATAATTGTATCAAAGAATTTATCATGAAAAGGTGACAATAATTGAATACACTGTTTGGTAAAAGTGTAAATATCAAATACGTTACTTTTGGAGAGTAATTCAAGTAGTTACATTATTTATTACAAAAAAATGCACCAACTTTGAAATTCTGTGTTGATAATGTTCAACATTACAATTAGGCCTGTGACAGATGCTGATACCTACATGCTTTCTGTGCCAGAGAAACAAAGAAATTATCATCATTTTCTTTATTTAAAAAAACAGTTTTAAAGTCTTTCCGTGCTTTAACTTAAGCCTCTGTATCTGATATGTAATATTACCTGACGATTCAGAGTGACCGCAGTCTGAAGTCAATCAGAAACTATGGTTTGTGTTAGAATTTGCAATGGTTTGTCATCATTTTTGAATGCTTATGTGTTCAGAGATATTTTCATTTTATAAAGCAGGAAAAAAAGCTCTTTGAGATTAACCATCAAAGACTGATCTAAATATGTAATAGCTTTTCATCTAAAATGTTTAATAACTTTTGAACAACTAATCCTATCAAAGCAATTAAATAATTTACTTCAGCATTTCATCATCATCATCATCAGATTTCATCAGCATGTGTTTATGTACAATTAATGATATATAGGTCTTGCTGAAAAAGTCATAAATCCTTGAATTTACTCTGAGCTTCTACATTAACTTTCAAATAAATACATGTTTTTCACTGAAAAATGCAGACAAGGACCATACTGTAATAAGTCACTTAGAAAAGGTTAGATGGACAGAAAAATGTATTCAGAAGTCACCACAAAAATAATTCTAGGTCTTTAAGGGTTTAAAATTAGTTTTACAAGACATACAACCAAACACAACTGTTATGTATGAGGTATTAATCAGAGTTTGATTATGCTAAGTGCATTGCGTTACATCTGACCAAATGCAAGTGTGATGGGTTTTGAGCCTGTGCAGGGCTTTTCAGGAAGTTAAGTAAACAAATGAATGAGTTGACATGATCCAGTGTGTCAGTGTGATCTAATATTGAAAACACAACAACAACCATCATTAATTCAGTCAAACTCACACTGCGTCGTACAATAGCTGATAGTTTACATTATAGCTCTGTTAGCTTAGCTTAGCTCTGTTTTGAAACGGAAAACAACCACAGTAAAACCACACAACACCTTAGCTTTCTCTACAGTTTGTGTTGTCAGTAGATGCACTAGATATGTTTGGAATCATCCAAACAAGGTCAGAACTGTCAACAAATAAACCAACAAATAATGAACTTAGAAAAGATAATAATGTCACATAATAACTTTATACCTTCATAAGCCTCAGAATCAAACTCAGCCGTGTAGAGCTGTGTCCAATGGTGAAAACAACAGTGCTTCAAGCTTTAATCACTTTTTCACTTTCTTTGCCTCTAAAAATTGCTTCTTGATGGTTCTCATCCTATCTGGTCACTCTCTGATGATGCATTGGTTTTCCTCACTGTGGGTGACCTGCAGTGTGACTCTATACTGCCTCTAGTGGACACAAATCCAGCTGTAACTTCAGAACTGCTTGTTCAAAATAACTTTATGTATTTTTTTGATGTTCGAAACTAGATATACTACATAATGCCACTTTAATTAATTACTTTAAAATAACTGTTTGCAAAATAGTGTGGACGGGGCATGAGACAGGGTAACAAAATATTCCTCCTAATACAGCTCATAAGGGTTACTTTTAGAATGCTGAAATAGAAAATGAACTAAAAGTGAAATCTATCAAACCTTTTCACATCACCTCACTCATATGCTGCTGCTGTTTGTCGTCTCACAAAGCAGCCTGGACAGGCCATGTCAGTTTGAGTAATGAAAACTGATTTGTACTGTTGGTTTTAGCTACAGTGGTCTGGACAGCATAAAGCACCAGACAGAGGGCCAGGCCTGAGAGACTGAGAGAAAGAAGGAAGAAGAAACGCAAACCAATGTAGGCTACATTTACGCAAACCTCTCTGTTTGCTGTTTGAGTGTCAGGATCACCTATTAAGCTGCATATGCCATTTTGTCCATCCACGTCGCTTTTATCTAGTCTGGATGGTGCATTTAACTAGCACCTGCATAAGCCCTCCAGTTGTGGAGAGCTTGGGGGTCTCCGGCCTCCGCATCCAGAGCCTATTAGCTCAGACAGGCCCCATCACACAGCTCACCCATGCATGAGATAGACCCTCTGTAATACAAATTGTCTGCAATGCTTACAGCAGCTCCACCAGAGAGCAAACATGACAGCCATTAATTGGCGAGGCCCTCAGCGTGGGACAGGCTGCAGTGGGGAAGGGGAGGGGGGGGCACCACTCAGCCAGAGAGGAGAGAGCAGGGTGAACTGAGGGAGCAAGCACAAGGAGACAGGAGTCAGGAAGAGAGGGGAAATGAGGAAAGAAGGGACAAGGAGGAGAGGAAAAGAGGTGACAGGGAGATGGGAGTGGAGGAGGAGGGGCTGCATGGAGCCGCTGGAAGGTCTTTTTCCCACAGAAAACCATTAACATTTTTCAAACGAAAAATTAAGGAGTAAAGAAATTCTCATTAGCCCCCAAAAAGAAGCAACAAAGTGATAGTGTAAGGGCGTGTACTGCACGAATAATAAGCAGGCTGATGGTGATTTCATACTGCTGCTGATACTTGCCTTTAACACAATTTAATGTACAGACTCATTTGTGGTTTGCCAATGTCAATGCTACTGACCTGCAGTCAAACAATTTGTTCCTAATGTGCTCAACAGTAATTTTTTTTTGTTTGTTTCCTTGTTTGTTTTAACCCATAAATACCCTGTACTACTTTTGTGGCAGTTCCCAAATTCATTTTTCTCTCTATTTAACCTTTCTTAAGTGATTTATCACCATTTATTATAATATTATCCTCTGTAGTTCAATTGTGTTCATTATGTCTTCAGTTTTTATATTTAACTTTATTTCTTTCTTTTGTTTTGTATCTGTCAAGATCCACAAGGTATGTTTTTGGAGTAAAACTTATGTCTTAAACAAAAGAAAGAAATAAAGTTAAATTATCCTCTGTATTTTGCATTTTGGGCTGTAAATCATGTGTTTTCTTATATTTCAATTTTCTATATTTTATGTAGATAGTCATAAAAACTCAGAGTAAAGTCAGTATTGAAATGATTTTCAGTGAAGATATCATTAACTGAACATAAACCATCCACTGTCATTGATCCAAGTCCATGGGTTTTACGGGTGAATGAATGTTGTAGAAGATGACGGTGTTTCCACAGTAACTACGGAGCCTCTGAACATCCAAACTGGTCATATCTGATGACAATGAAAAGATGAATAACTACATTTTACACCAATTATTTACATGTATTGATAGAATTAGTGGATCAACAGGTATTAAATATTTTGTATCAGTAGATGCTGTTGGTCGCCAGTGGATGCTTATGGGTTAAAGGCATTTTATGTGTTATTTGTCAGTGGTGTTTGTTTAAAAAATGGGAGCAGTGTTATCAAGACTAAAGAATAAGAGAAAACAAAACATTATCTTCAAAACTCATTCACACCTTTGTACAGCCTTGGAGGAAATGTTCTAAGTGAGAGCAGCCAAAGCTCCCTGTTTCATCCACCAAGGCCTTAGTTCTCTTTCAGAGATCCTGCAGCGAGGTTTCTATGGCTTAGCCTCATCTTTGGACTCAGAGACAAAAACCTGCAGAGACTGAGAGCAGAGCAGAGATGTAACCAGAGTCATTATGTCTTTAGTTATTCCCTCCTGCAGAGAGTTGTTATTGGCTGATCCATGCCCAGAAATGTCCCCAGTGCGGAAAACCCACAGGGATGCAAACCCTGTGCACAGGCAGAATACCCAATATGGCATTTGGTAAAAATGTTGAGCCGGATGCACCAAAACACAATCAATTTGAGGTGTTCACTCAATCAGAATTCCTACTTATGGTCATAAATATTAATACAGTCTTAAGTTATGATGGTCACACAGACCCAATGTTCATCAAAGCAACAAGTCGTGAACAGTATATTATTGTAAAATGGTAAATCGAGTATACTTATATAGCACTTTTTTGCTTGTAATGGTGCCCAAAGCGCTTTACACTGCACACATTCACCCATTCACACACCAGTGGGTGGCTGCTGCCATGCAAGGCACCACTGGGAGGAATTTAGGGTTCAGTATCTTGCTCAAGGACACTTCAACACATAGACTGTTGGAGCCAGGATTCGAACCGCCGACCCTTCGGTCATTGGACGACCCCCTCTACCAACTGAGTCGCCCCATGTATGTGAAAATGACTGGTTTAGTGTTGATGAGATGAAATCCGGTGACTGCGGTGGAGATATGGACACCAATGACATCCTGGACAATCTAGACCATCATCATCTTCACCACATTCTAACCAGCCAGAGCGAATACGCTGCAGTGGATGAGTCCGCTCATACAGATGCAGGGTGGAACATTACAGAAGATAGAGACAGAACAACATTATTATTATTCCGATCTGTTTAATCTTATTGTCATTTGACTTTCGTTGCTTTTCCTGAGCTGATGGAAAACTAATTTTACCCTGTGGATAAAGAGATACAGAGCTGATCCACCACCATATTCTCTCTCTGTGTCTTATGTGAATAACAACTACGTAATTCTATACAATATGATTAAATAAATACACCATGTCAAGATGTCAAGTTTTATTTAATGATATTACACAGCAGCTAATGGCTGATATAGCCAGGAGTTAGCACAAGATGATCAGTGTTACAGTCAGAAAGCCACATGAACAAACATAAGCCTTCTGAATATATGATTTATTTTAAAAGTTCATAAATATTCAACCGTTTGCTCAACCTTATGCTTTCCATAGACATCTGAGCATGCTCAGTTCACTTCCTGCTGCCTGTTTAATTGGGCGTAATATACACAGCAGTGAGTCAGACCAACTCACTTTGTTTTTTTATACACTTTGTGTTTTTTTTGTTTTTATTGTTGTTTCCGGTGTTGTGGCAATTTTCCTCCAATTTTTTTTTTTATGTATTTTTACTGAGTTTTGACCGTGTAACTGCTTTATGGAGTTCAGCCAGGTGCCAAAAAGCACCTGGACTGATTTAGAAAAAAAGAGCCCAAAACAAAAACTAATGGGCCAAAATTGAAATGCTTGTTGTTGATCAGTGTGTGCACAGAGGTGCTGCATATCCCCAGCCGAAAACATCAGCAGGGACCCCTCACACCCCCATCATGGACTGTTTTCTCTGTTCCACAGCATTCGATGCAGGACCACCAGGTTCTGCAACAGCTTTTCCCCCCAGGCTGGCAGGCTGCTGAACTGTAAATTATAAATAAGGTCACTATACCCACTCCCACTGCGGAGACTGCTGATCTGTTAATTGTATATAAGGACATTATACCCACTCCCACTGCCTCACACTTCAGTGTGGATTGTAATTACGTTAAATGGCAGTATATATATTTTTAACATACTTTTATGCTGTACATTTCTAGAGTTCTTAACTACTGACTATATATTTTTAATCACTGCCATAGACATATACATACCCTGCACTTTATGCTATATTATTATACTATTTCTTTTTATATATCCTTAACTACTTAAATGCAATGACATTTCATTCTGTATTACACTATGTGCATACCTGAATGACAATAAAGTCTGTCTAAGTCTAAGTCCAGTTCACAGTTCATGTTCAACATCCTAAATCTCTTATTGGTGTACATTCTGAGTGACATATTTAGTAAAAACCTGTCAAACTTCAATTCCTCTATTTGTCTTTTCCTGTTATTCCACCCTGTTTTGACCCTAAAACACACAGTAAAGCAAAACCACTGAAGAAAAGGAACACAAGCTCATACTCACAGCAGCTTTTATGACACTGAAACAGACCACAATTCACAGCAGCACGTTTACCTGACATAATGTCTCAGAGGTTAAAGGGTTAACAGAATTAAAAATAATAATAAATAATAGTATGATCAGTATCAGTAGGATGGCAGTATTAGACTGACATGTAAGAAAAAGAGACTCTTACATAGTGTGTCTTTAAGTGTGTGTTGTGTGTATTTTAATGACACTCAGCTGTGTCTATGTGCACTATTTATTGAATTTGCCATGGGTCTTAATTTAAAGCATAGCACACACTCTCAGGGTAGTGGGGGCTCCTGTCAGTCACTGTGAAGAAGATGGATGCAGCAGATACAGATTTCCTCATGTTTTCTGTTTTCTATATTGTAAAATATGTGTCTTTTTTCAAAGCTTAATTTCATAAATGATAATATTATGAGAGGAAACAGGGTCAACATTTTACCCTGTTGGTTGTTTCCTACATTAGGTTTTCCCTGGAGACCCCAGTCAGTAATCCTTACATGTTAATGCACCATCTGGCAAAAAAGAAGTCCAACCTAGATAAACTAAGCAAATAGAAAAGTGGATAATTATTGCAGTGATTAATATGATTTAACTGCAAGGTCTGTAACTCCCAGATGGTTTTTTTCTCTCTATTTAACCTTTCTTAAGTGTTTTATCACCATTTATTAAAATATTATCCTCTATATTTTGCATTTTTTGCTGTAAATCATGTATTTTCCGATTTATATTTGATTAAGATATTCATGGAAATTCAGAGTTAATTCTAAGGTAAGAAAAAAAAACAGGAGAAAAAGTGAGTTTGGCAGCAAAGATATCATTAACTGAACATAAATAAAGTGTTTCATCCACTGTCATTGATCCAACTCCATGGGTTTGACTGGTGAATCAATGTTATAGAAGATGACAGTGTTTCTATGTTCACTACAAAGCCTCTGAACGTCCAAATGGGTCATATCTGATGATCATTAACCTCCTAGGACCCACTGTCCACGTATGAGGACAAGAAATTCACAGCTTTATACAAAAAAAACAAACAACCGTCCACCGCAAATGACATTCCGTAAAAATTTTTAAGAATGCATCTGAAAAAACTTGCATCATGATGTTTCCAATATAAGCAGTTATTTAATTAAAAAAAGCCAAAACTAAAAAACCTGTGGGGTTCCTGGTTCTTAGGAGGTTAAAGGTGAGAAACTGCATTTTTCACCAATTATTTACATGTATTGATAGGATTAGTGGATCAACAGGTATTAAACAGTTTAGATCAGTAGATGCTTTTGGTTAACAATGAAGGTGTGGGTCTTTATGGGTTAAAAAACTATCAGTTTGTCAGTGAGGGTAAACATTGCACAACAGCGGGATTCAGGATTCATCAGGATCAAATTGTGAAAGAGTTTTTCAGGGAGTATGGGACATTATTTTCACACATGGATCAGCCCCTAGAGTCCAGACCTGAACCCCACTGAGAGTCTTTGGGATGTAATGGAGGAGACTTTACACAGTGGTTCGACTCTAAAAGGATCTATACAGGATCTTCCACAAAAAAGAATGTCACTATAGATGCAAAAAATGTTGTGACATTTATTGTGACACTGCATAAGCATTGTATGGCATAAATGATAGCGTAATCAGAGCTAAAGGCGATCCAAATATAAGAAATATCACTTGTGAGGGTTTTTTTTAGCAGGTGTTTGTTTGTTGGAAGGATGACGGTTCAAAGAGGTCACATATATTGAACTGGATGTAATGCAACCAGTCAGGAATCTCTACACTGCAGCTGATGTCAGAAAATATTGATTTCCTCAAAGTAAATCCAAAGTCCTGGTTTCAATATCAGTCTAACCCTCTGAGTGTGTGTGTGTGTGTGTTGATGATGAAAACATTAAAACTGCCAACTCCTTGTGTTTTAACTGATACACTGCATATTATTATCTCTGGGTGTTAAAGTGTGACGTTCAGTTTTCTGTAACTCATGATGAGTTTGAAGTCTTTTTTTTTTTTGTTTTTTTTTTTTAAAGGGACAGTGCACATTAATAAACACAATATGCAATATCCAATTATAGCCAAGGCTAATCTCCATCTTTAGTTCCTACATAAACCAACATAGTTCACGTAATACTGTACAATCCAGTGTACTCATTCAATAGACATTTATACAATATTGTCCACAACATACGTACTGTACATTCACACACAATTTCAGAGTGCCAGATGACTTTATATGAGATTGTTGAGGCAGGTTTGATTGTTCAATAACCATGATGTTAGATGTTTAGTGAATGAGCTGAGGGTGGACAGGTTGACGGTTGATATCAGTGTTATTGGTCCATGCAGCTCCTGTATAAAGAAATATTCAACTGGACTGAACTGACAGCTGATATAAATAATAAAAAACAAACACACACAGAGAGGTGTCATGCATCATGCTGATTTTACCTTCATAAATATCTAAGTGGTATATATAGCGTGCTGTGTTTTGGATTTATGATATACAGGATATCATGATGTCTCTGTTTGTCTCTCCATAAGGGCAGAAAACTTATAATTACTTTGTGATGTTGATGACATGACTGTTTGTGCAAATCCATTCAAAATGTGAACAATATACACGTACAGTGCCGCAAACTACTGGACAATGAACAAGTGCAAAAAAAAAAAATAAAAATGTAATTCTCCTTTTGTGACAGCAGGGGTCACTGCAAGCCAATCTTTAAAACACACTCCCTGCCAACTCACATCATTTTTAACATTAGTCTTCCTTTTGAGAAGATAATTTAAAACTTGATGTCAGAGGTTAAATAACACATGAACAAAAGCACATATTCCTTATAAGTGACACAAAGAGCTGTGAGTGTTTTGTTATGTTTTATGTCCTTGAGCCCTGGCGCATTTTCTTTTCAGGCTTGACATTTGTTTGAAATGGAAAAAAAATAAAGTTCTACTGCTTTGCCGTCATCATCATCATCTCCAGACGTCACTACTGTGAGGTTTCTGAAAATAGTACAGTGATATACAATATAGTTTAAGAAATATCCTTTCAGAGACAGTAACACAACAGAAATATGAATGTTGTTTTTAGAATGCTTCTGGACCTTATTATATTGTTTCCTATAAATTTGTGCAGTCAGTTACCGGCATAGAGCAGTAATAAACTTTAGATCTACCCTTTATAAGCAGTGGGAACTATTCTGAATCATGTATTATGAAAAACAAAATCAGAGAAGCAAAACTACACTCGTGTTTCTTCCTTTAAAGCCCAACAAATGACAAAATATACAGCATTTTTAAAGGGGTCATTAAAAAAAATACCAAAACACACTCATGCAAATATATTTTGGATGCTTCAGACACAGACAGATTCACACATATTTTATATAATGATGCATCAAAGAATAGAGTAATGAGTGTGTTTGTGGTAGAGAGAGATTGTATATACTCAGTAAACACTAATGCAGATCTACACATAAACACAACACTAGCACAAATTCAAACAAAGAACAAATTTAAGACTAAAATTTTAGACATTGTCCACGCAGACAGACAAGTCTACCACGTGTTACCCCACCCACACACCGCCATTACACACTGTAAACAGCCAAAAACACACAAACACACACTGAGAAAGGGAGAGTTCTGTAATCCCTTAATCTCTCTGGTGAGAATCTGGACGGTTGTGTGTCGTGTAGATGAGAAAGTAGAGCCGTCTGAGTCAAGGTGTGTGTGTGTGTGTGTGTGTGTGTGTGTGTGTGTGTGTGTGTGTGTGTGTGTGTGTGTGTGTGAGGGACACAGATTTGTGTAGTTGGCTTTCCTTTAAAGCCCATTGAGACTGAAAGGCCTTCAGACAAAACTCTGCAAAGTGAAGAAAGAGTAAAATGTACCATTCAGTCAGAGTAGCTTCTCTTTAAAGCAACAAATCACACACGACAACACTGTCACGAGCTTGTAAACTGTAAAGATGGAGCCGTGTAATCCTATACAATAAGCACAGAAATGATTATACGCCGTGATATCTAACCTCTGTCTAACCACACACTTTATTCTGTTCAGACATTCATCTTTAATGGCCTTGCCTTGTAAAGTTTCTATGTTAACTCCCAGCGAACATTGAACACTGACTTCAACTAAACGTAGGAACTAGTAATGAGTTACTTTTTATCTATCATTTAACATAAATGAAGTTACACAACTTATATCTCATAATTACTATATCATATAATTGGATAATATTGCAAAAAAAAAGCCTGTAGAAAAATAAGAAAATTTAACTCATTATTGGATTAAAATGTTTTATTTCAAGTAAAATGATCTGCCAGTGCAGTAAGAAAACTGCACTTATGAAGTTTTGTTAAAATAAGAAAACATTATCTAAGGGTTATAGATGCTGAAATTCTTATTTTAAGCAGAATATACTTGTTTCAAGTCTTCATAGCAAGATTTTTTTTCTATGTTATTTTTATATATATGGTCTTATGAAGATGTGATGACTCAACAGATATGTACAGGCAAAACTGCATAAAACAAGTACACATTTCTTGAGAAACAGTTACTGTGTCCACTATACTCATCCCCTAAAAATGTATCTTGTTTTATTCTAAATATGTTTTAAAATTAGTTGTATTATTTAAGTAGGGTAGCTTAAGATGAAAATTCTTGGAACAAGTCAAATAATGTGAACAAGATTAAGCTTCAATAAGTGAATAAATACAAAAAAAATCATCTTTCAGGATAAATATTCCAAAATAAAGTCAGTTTATCTAAGTCAGCTATTCCTTTTTTGCAGTATTAGTCACACTTAATGGTTGTATCTATAAAGGTCTTCACATGTAGGGTGAGCACCTGACGTCCATTTGAGAGTTAAATTGTTTCCGTCTGGACTCCATCGTGTAGTTCATCTTATTATTTCATTTAGTGTTTCATCGCCTTGTCTCGCAGGGCATAGACATATTTAGCATTTTATTAATCAGCATGCACACGCTGTAAGCAGATATTGCTCTGAGTACCCCCTTGTCTCCATGTGACTGAGTGCTCGGCAGGAATGCGCTGAGACCTCACCCAAATCTTAGCTGGGGGCTATGAGATGCTGCAATAATAATGCCTCTTCCTTGTCTGCTTGTGCACCAAATCGTTTCACTTAGGAGGATGCTTTATTTATGAAATGAGGAAACCTTACACCGTGGGTGGATGGTTCAGTGCCTCAGTCTGGATGGATGGCAAGGGGCAATTTGAGGAAAGATGAAAAGGGATCACACCATCTTTATAAGGAAAAATGAATAAAACGTGTCCCTCAGCTCAAATACGTGCTGAAGGAACAGCTAGCCTCCACACAAACCTACCGGCTGTATTTTAACAAATCACCCACTGTGCAGGAAAATGTGTTTTCCAGGATGATCATTTAAAACTCAATTTGCCCACGTTCCCCCAAATATCCCATATGCGAGTAATTACACCTAATCAGTTGTATAACTCTGTGTAAATCTGTTTAAGCTCATCTGTGAATTTAAATGAGGAAAACAATGTTGGTGTTTGAGTTGTGCAAAATCAAGTCAAGTGTTTATTGCAAAGCAAGAACCAGATTATACTGACTTCCAAGAGGGGCACAAAACGAGCGATGAAATTTCATGAAACAATATTAAAACAGGAAAAAAAAAAAAAAAGGGCTGTGCGTGTGTGCATGTGCGTGTGTGTGTGTGTCTGTGTTTTTCTGTGTACACAGATATCAAAGGGTCTTTGAGGCGGTGGAACTGCATCTGCATTGAGGCCTTCGGTTCTTTTAGCCAGAGACTGTTGTGTTGCCATGGAAACGCCTGTTGAACGAGGGTTCTATGAATCTTTCAGCAACCCCCTTTTTCTTCCGACCACTTGGGATCTTTTCATAACCCGCACAACATACAAAACTTTTCATGGTGGGGAGGGTGTCCAGTCATAAGTAAAGTGGGCAGAGTGTGCTCACTGTTTTTTTGTTTTTTTTCTGTTGTTGTTTTTTTTGTCAATGCAGAAGCACCATGTTGTTTCACGTGTGTCAGACGGAACGGCTGAAACATAACAGCCCATGCAAAAAAACAAAACAAAAACACACACGCACACACGTTGTCTACACAGATGCAAAGAGGCCAAGAAAACATCACACATGCATGCTAAAAAGATGTTTGTTTGGAGTTGAAAGAGAGGCAGATGAGCACAGCTAACTCACCCCACTGATCACAAATGGCCTTCTGCTCTTTCTTTCTCTGCATTTCTTTCAGCAGACTGACTTAATAACAAGACTGTCAACAAAAGTCTTTCTCCTTTTCACTGTCACAGGGTAAACATCTCATTTAAGAAATAACTTTTAGTCCCTGATTTCCTCATGGAATGTGCATTGTGGATTTTACAATTATATTATCAACTGAGTGGAAAAAAATTGAAAAGAATAAAGATATTCCACATGGGCAATTAAATGCGGAAGTAGTAATGACATTTGATGGAGAATTGGAGAATGTGTTCAGGGCTTGGTGGTAGGATTGCGGGAACGGAAACCACGAATGCTGATCAATATTTTAGCGCAGTTTAAAGACCAATAGTGACAAGAGAATTTCAAGCAAATACTAAGGGTCCCAAGGTTCATAGATACACACATCAGACCTTGCCACCGCTGCCTGCTACTCTAGGCTGTTGCACCTTTAGTATAAATGATTAATCCACTTCAGCTTTTATGTGTCTTGGAGTGGAGACAAAATGTTCTGGTTCATCAGTGCTACTGTACATCCAAGCATACTTTAGTAATGACACAGAGTCACTGCCAGATTTAAAGAGGAGTCTTTATTTTAATCTAGCCCTTCACCTTTCTTCCCCTGTTCTGTTGCTGTTATTTTCCCCACTGTCAACAGTAACAGAATCTGACAGCACTGATTTTGCATAATGAGGGATTTCGATGTTTACAGTGTTGTAGTGCTTATATGGTATGTGGTGTTGACCAGACTGGTATTAACAGCGGCGTATAAACACCACGGAAAATAAGTCAAACAGAAGCACAACTGAACAGTTGTGCATGGATGAACTTGGACTTTATTTGACACACAATGACTGAGTCAGTATTTTTAGCTCAGGGCAGACCTTCATAAAGACTGAATCTGACTGAGCTTAAAAACCAACTCGAGTTTTTTTGGGTTTTTTTTTTAGTAAATCGACAAATAAAATCCAGGTTCAGGTGTTCATATTGTCCATCACCTGACCTGGATGACAACACGTCTAACACACTGCATACTCGCGTCTTTAGAAGATTTCATGATGAGGAGTGAAATGTTTACCAAAGTGTCATCTCAGATGGCTGCCTGCTGCTCTTTGCCTATCAGGCAGAGAATTCTCAAAAACTCAAATTGGCTTTCATCAAAAACATCAAGATTTTATTTTGTAGGACGTCTGTACTCAGTAGAGGAGACAGTAAAAGATCAAACCCTGCTGAAGACACACTGCTGCTCAATGTTTTTCACCTTCTCTTTCGTGCGCCTTCACATGGCGTTGCCTCAAGTGTTGTTTCAAAGTGACAGACTTCTGCATCACTTTTGTATTTGCAACAGCACCGTGCTTTTTTTTCTTTTCAAGTATTTTTTTATATATTTTATTAGGAAAACATTTATTTCAGTAAAGTATTTGTTAAAGTTAGTGTCAAAAATCTTATATAAAAGTATAAAAGTAAAAAGGTTGGTGTGTGTAGTGAAGCTACAAATACATGTTAAAAGTGGCACAATACATTTACAAACATGACACACTATGTATCAGGTGTAATGTTAAGTTGTTTACTCCATTATTTACCCTCAGGGCAACATTAAAATTCATCCAAAAAAGCCAGTTAAGACAAAGATCTGAATACGAAGCTTCATGAAATGACAAAAATATCAACCTGTTTATACTAAATGAAAAGGTATTAGGCTAAATACCTTAACAGCTTCTGGTGACCAAAAGCATGTACTGATCTAAAACAATTAATAACTTTTAAAACATTAATCCTATCAATAAATTGAAATAATTCAAGTAAAATGCAGTTCCTCATCTTTTCATAGACGTCAAATATGACCCATTTGGACGTTCAGAGGCTCCGTGGTGAACGTGGAAGCACCGTCACCTTCTACAACATTGATTCACCAGTAAAACCCATGGATTCTGACACATGACAGTGGTTGTAGGCACTTGCTTTTATGTACAGTTAAAGATACAATATGTTTGAAAAAGTCTCTAGGTTTTCAGTTTTCTCTGTTTTTATATAATAACCTTTGAATTTACTTAGAGTTTTTATGAACATCTACATGATCTGCAAAATTAAATGTAAGAAATACCTGATTTCCACAAAAAAAATGTAAAATGCAGAGGATAATATTAAAATAAATGATGATAAATCACTTAGGAATGTTAGATATAGAGAAAAAGTAGAAATCATTGAGAAGTCACCACAAATTATTGGACTTGGACTTATAATTGGACTTTAGGTTCCATGGGTACAAACATTCATAACAATATCATCTGGAGACCACAGACCAAGTGACCAACTGCAAGTCTTAATATTTTATAGCCAAAGTATTATTGTAGCTCTATTATATTACTTTTATGCTTTATAACATATATTTATGCTGCTTTTCCTGAGGCACATCTAAACATTAAACAAACGCTTTCTTTATAGAATAAAACGGTCTGTTTAGTATGAATAAAGCACGTTGTTTTGGTTCAGTCTTTCAGGTCAGAAAAACAGATGTGGAGTTTTTCTCATATTAGGATAGCAGCAGTAGAAACATCAATATACATAAGTTTACATACCCTTACAGAATGCGTATGGGACGGTCTTAGATGACCCAAAACACAAGGCCAAGTCCACCTGTCTTTGACTACAGCAGAATAAAGTGAAGGTGAAGGAGTGTCCATCTCAGTCTCCTGACCTCAGTACCATTGAGCCACTTTGGGGAGATCTCAAACATGCAGGTAATGCAAGAAGACAGCCCAAGAACTTAAAGGAACTGGAGGCTTTTAACCAAGAAGAACGGACAGCTTTACCATCGGAGAAAATAAGTTGTGTACCCCTGGAGAAAATAACCCACTGGATGCACAACAGAAGTGAGATGTTCTATAAGATATGGCAACCATTTTTAAACTATATGGAAAATCTACCAGCACATCAGATCGATCAAGCTTGAAGTACTGGAGCAGGGCTGTAGGACCTAGGAGGTGTGAGGTTAACATACTGTATGTCTCTCTTCCCTTGTTTCTTCTTCTTTTTTCTTTCTTTCCTTCTCTCTCCCTTATGTGTGTCTGTGGTCGGCTGTCTCTGGCCCGCTTGCGGTGGGCCGGTGAGGTCGCTTTATCTTGTATGTATGTAATTGTATTGTTGATTTGTGAAAAATCCAAAATAAAATAAAAAAAAAATAAAAAAAAAAAGAAAATAAGTACCTCATCCACAACAACCACAAAAGACTTGAAGCTGTCATTGATGTTAAAGGGACAGACACAGAGGATTCAGATCTAGGGTATGTAACCTTTGGATTAGGGTCACTTGGATAGTTTCTGTTAAAGAGAGCAAATACATTCATTTGATAATAAATGGCTTCACCCAACCACTAACCACGATTGAAGGAAAGGTTTTTGTATTGTCATTCATATTCTCTGAAAAATGGCCAAAGAATCACAAATTCTGCTCGGGTATGTAAACGTATGAGCACAACTGTACAGTCACAGAGCTGTTAAAAAGCCGTATCAGTAATTGTAACGCTACACTAACAGTGAATGAGTGAGGGAAACTGTCCTTCGACTCCTGAATTCCATCCAAACTCAGGGCTCAAGCAGTGAATCAGGATATTCACTCGAGGGATGATGACTTTCTCACTCTCAAAATGTTTTGAATTTGTAAAAAGGGTAAAGTATTTCAATCGTGCGTCAAATTCTTGCTAGAAGAGGTTACATTTTTGTGCTTATTTGCTTGCATGGAGAAAAACATTGTTGAAATTTGTTAGTTGACGGTGCTTAAAACTCTTGTTGATAATGTTTTTCTGTTTTGTTGCATTTTCTGGTTTGAACCTATAAATTAATGTCATTAATAAAGACGCCTTTTGCATTTTATTGATATTTTCTGCTATGTAATTACACCACATGCTCATTCTTCTCAGCTGGATCTTTAACCCTTTAACACCTGAGACATTATTCCAGCTAAAGGTGCCGCTGTGAATTGTCGTATGTTTCAGTGTCATAGAAGCTGCTGTGAGTTTGTGCTTGTGTTCCTTTTCTTCAGTGGTTTTGTTTTACTGTGTGTTTTAGGGTCAAAACAGG
>JAPQRQ010000027.1:13390136-13408535 GCA_037367365.1 Apogon talboti | reverse complement strand
AGTATTTACTGTTATCACTATAATGCTCTTGCTCTTGTCACCTTCATAATATTCAGTAATATCTTTTTTCTCTTTTTTTTTCTTCTTTTGGTTCCATCCAATTTTTTTAGTCCACTGTTAGTTGATTCTGTTGATACTGTTTCTTATTATTTGTTCACACTAATTAAAATAAAAAGTCAAAAATAAATAGATAAAAATAAATAAATATGTACATACATATATACATACATAAATAAGAAAAAGGTCAACAGTTACCATTTATACAAATGATGTATGTAAAAACTCCAATTAAATATAGTAATAGTAATATCTACACTGTATGTTTGTGTGGAACAGCTCAGTAGACTGTATCTCTTGTTGCAAATGATACATGTCACACACACCAATGTGGCTATTACCCAGGAATTTTTGACATCACCCTTCAAGAGGGAGGTGAAAAAGTAATTAATAATTAGCAAGTAATTAATTTTAATTGACTGGGCAGACCCTGCAATGAAATGTCTCAAGTGTCTCCCATTGGTAGCCGAAAGGCTCCAGGATCCCCATGACATTCCCAGAAAATGAATGAATTTACTGATTAATGAATAAATGTTAAAGCTCAGAGTAAATTTAAAGGTTGGTAAATCAAAACAGAGAAAACCAAAGAAAATGTGACCTACTCAACATAAAAACAAGTCTACAACCACTATCATTTCTCAAACTCTGTGGGTTTTACTGGTGAATCAATGTTGCAGAAGATGCTGGTGTTTCCATGTTCACTATGGAGCCTCTGAACGTCCAAATAAGACACATCTGATGCTCCTGAAAACCTGCATTTTATCTGAATTCTTTATACATACTGACAGGATCATTGATTCAACAGTTATTAAACATTTTAGAACAATAGATGCTTTTGGTTGCCTACAGCTGTTTTGGCCTTTGAGGGTTAAAAGAAATGAAAATCAATACAAGTCTGTTCATGTTGAGGCTGTAGAGACATCTTCAGCAGCTCAGTCTGTGGACACAGACAGTTCTGATGACGTCACCTCCATGACTTACTGGTTTATCTATGTATTTACATGTTTACATCTTCTGACACTTCAACGGTTTAAAAACAGACTGCAGCCTTCTTGATTTGTAAAATTATCTGAAACACATGTGCAGCATAATTCGAAGGGAAACAAAAAAAAGACTTGTCACTCACCATTGACTGGAATAGAGTTTTTCTAAGCAAATAGAAAAGTGGATAATTACTGCAGTGATTACTACGTTTCAGCTGCAATAAGTTCTTTAACTCTAGTGGAGTGAGTAGCTTCTCATTTCTTAACCCATAAAGACCCAGTGCTCATTTTATGTCAGTTCCCAGATGATTTTTTTCTTTCTAATCAACCATTCTTAAGTGATTTATCACCATTTATTATTATATTATCTTCTGTAATTAGCAATTATCCCTGTAAATCATGTATTTTCCTATATTTAACTCAGATGCTCATGAAAATGCAGAGTAAATTGAAAGGCTATTACATCAAAACAGAGAAAACTGAAGAAAAAGTGCCTTTTTCTGCAAAGATGTCATTAACTGAATGTAAAAACAAGTGTCTCCATCCATGTCATTGATCAAACTCCATGGGTTTTACTGGTGAATTAATGCTCTAGGAGATGACGGTGTTTCCATGTTCATTACGCAGCCTCTGAACGTCCAAATGGGTCATATCTGATGACCATGACAAGATGACAAACTGCATTTTGCACCAATTATTTACATGTACTGATAGAATTAACAGATCAACAGGTATTAGACATTTTAGATCAGTAGATGCTTTTGGTCGCCAGTGGACATTTTTTATGGGTTATTAAGTAGAACTGCTCAATTTTCACCACAGCAAACAGAGGAAAGAAAGGTGGTCAAGCAATAGTCAAAAAAGTGAGAGAAAATGCTTTGAAATTGTAAAATGAAATGTTACTCTAATATGACTGTATGGAAATACAGAAGAATCAACATACACCCAATGCACGGGTGATGCAATATGCTGTGTTTTATCTCTCAGACAAAGATTTTCAATAAGAAGAGCAAAGAGAGGAGAGTGTCATGCAACCTGAGTCACATTTATTTATTTATCTTTTTTTTTCACATTACATTGTTCCACCTACGTATACTGCTGCCCAGGAAGTCCTGAACATGGCAAAACAAAATACAGGCAGAGGGATTATTGCTAGAGTTTGTGTTTTTAAGGAACACACTGAATAATTCCTCTTTGTTACAACAAACATGTAGTATGAAATAGGGATGGGAATCGAGAACCCGTTCTTTTTCAGAACCAGTTCCTGGAAGCTCGATTCCTTGGAATTGTTTGCCTGCCTGCTTAACGATTCTGCTTATCGATTCCGCCTTCATCGCACGTGCGTGATGACGTCACACACACGCTGCATTGTTTTGGTTTAGAACGTAGCCAACATGGCGTCGCGGCAGAAACGCTCTGAAGTCTGTCTATATTTCATGGGTAAAGATGACACCAGGGCCACTTGGCAGATTTGCAAAACTTCCATTTCTTGAAATGGGGGAAATACCTCCAACATGATAAAACATTTGTCCACAGCATGCAATTCATTTGCAGGAATGTCACATGTTTGATATGTTACTTAGCGACGCTTGTGAATCTAGTGGCAGAGCAAACACCAGGACATCATCCGGGCCGGTTCTAGGGGACAAACGTCCTGCCCTGTCAAATAAAACTTTATGAAGGTAGGAAAAAGGAAAATGAGGTGCACAATATCGGGAGACGTAGGGGAATTAGTAAAGCGTCTTAAGTTGCACTTTGACTCGTATGGTGCCCCCCCCCCCAGTAGTCGCCGCTTCCGTCACCGACATGTGTCCCCTTAACATTCCTGATTGCCACCACCGGCGCAGCGTCATCTGTTATTATTTGTGCATACTGTATATGTTATATTTTCTGTGCAGAGATGAAAATGTAAAAGATAATTAATGTAAACAAACCCGTTTGTACTCTTTTATTCCCTCACCCAATGAGAATCGGTAAGGAATCGGATCGATAAGCAACATCGATAATGGAATCGGAATCGTTAAATTCTTATCAATTCCCATCCCTAGTATGAAAGGACCGGCCGACAAACCAGTCACTCTCAGTTCTGGATTATGTTTTAGGTCAGATAATCCAGAACTGTCATGCAGCATCTGTGTGTTTTAATAACTGGCTTCCTGTCTGAGAATCCTTTAAAAAATTATGTAATCTGCATTCAGATCTAGATCATCATCCAACAAGTCTGAAATATAACAGAGAGATCTACTCTGTGGAAAATGCTCATGTTGAGATATTGAATTGCAGACACAGACAGACAGACAGACAGACAGATGGATTGCAATTTCCCTTGAGGGGGGCCAAGGGTAATAACTGTAAAATCACCACTCTGTCCATCCCAGTCTTACAGAAATTATGTTCCTATATAACAAAATTCCAAAAACAATTATGTTTTATTCTAAACATAATATCAGCCCCATTACATTTGCTTCAACTGCAATCAATGCCTTCATTTTGTTGCAACGAATCATAATTTCTCACTGAAGGATCCACCATCCAGGGATTTACCGCTAGAGGGTGGAGTCTACATACCTGCTCCTGGATGTATAGGTAAAAAAAAAAAAACAAAAAAAACTGTGGTTTCGTCTAAACATTTATTAATCATTGTTAATTATATATATATATATTTTTTTTCTGTATTAAACCAAGACCTGGCATCTTTCCCCACCTCGAACAAAGCACTGCCATGGCTGTCAAAACCAGTAGATCTTGCAAAATGAGTTGGTGGATCTGCTGGCAGAAACCAAGCCAATCATGTTGTCTGTGAACAATGTGAGCTGTTTTGGAAATTAACTAATATTTAATTATTTTGTGTATTGGTGTGATATGAGGACAGTATTATGATTTTTTATGGTAAAACATATTCACTGTTGCAGTTTGGTTTACTTTATAATATAATGTCTGAGACCAGCGATTATCTCTTAATTGTTATTTTTGCCTAAAACTGCTCTAGAAGAGACTATAAAATCTTTATCACAGTTCATTCCATGTACAGATTATATGCACCAGACAACCCATACTGTGGTCTTTGATCTACCAAGAACGCAAGCATGTGAACCTAATGTGCACTTTCCACAGTGTATGTACTTGTCACCAGTCACTTCATCCCTTTCCCTCATGAAGCACCTTGAGCCTCCAGATACAATGTACTGAACTGAGACAGATAAGTGCAGCTTGGAAATCGAATAAGAGCTTGAACCACAACTGAATCAAACAGCCCATTAGAGACCCTCTCCAGCTTCTTTATGTACAACAAATGGATGTTGTTTACAAAACGGCAGTATATAATATTACCCTTCACAACAACCAGGGGAAAAAACATACTGCAAAAAATAATTCAGGCCTAGATATTTATTATATCCAAATATGTGTATAAATGTTGTCGACTTCAAAATACATGCAGCATACTGCACAGCGCCAGATACTACATAAATACATGAATCAAATAAGCTCATCCACAGAGTAATTAATTCACAATTAGGAAACAAATATACAGCAAAGGAGCAGAGATTAGAATGAGTGGGAACCAAGATATTGCCTGCAAGCCTATCTGCAGCAGACCAATAAAACCCCCAGACCGCACACTCCGATGCCAGCAACACAAACAGAAGCTCAACAAAGCAAAGACATCAGCTCGATATCCTGCGCTCTTCAAGTGGTTTCGAAGTCCCATAACTGATATGAGGAACGAATTGAGTGACTGAATGGCAGCGGCAGGAGTATGGGGAGTGTGTGGTAAACATGATTATGCCTCCACTAAGAGTCCTGAAGCGACATTACTGTTGGCAGACATGCTTGCTTATGAAATGCTACATAAGTGGCATTACTGATGTAAGTGATACAGTAGAGTTAGCAGAAGAGGCTGATGGCAAAGCAAAACAGTGATCAGTGGGGTTATGTATATATACCGCCCTACCACAGCAGGTACTTGGGTGTACACTGGGAAACATAGTGCATCTTTATGGTGAGGCTTTATAAGTGGTCCATAATGAGATTATTAATTAGGCTGTAAATGGTTAATAAAATGTTAATCAGCTGTTATAAATAACACATTAAAAAAAAAACAAAAAACCTGAGTGGGCCCACGTGCACCTTTGATGTTAATCCTCAGATCTCAGTGGTTGCAGAGCTTCCCCTGTCTTCTCCATCAGCAGAATTTATCCCTGTCAGCTACTACATATATAATATAATATAATATAATACAGAGGTGGAAAAAGGTTTTTGTACACCACATGGATTTGTAATTTTTTGCATTAACCCAAACATCCACTGGCGACCAAAAGCATCAAATAAACTGTTGTCAATACGTGTAAATAATTGGTGTAAAATGCAGTTCATGGTCATCAGGTATGACCCATTTGGACGTTCAAAGGCTGCGTGGTTACCGTGGAAACACCGTCGTCTTTTACAGCATTGATTCACCAGTAAAACCCATGGAGCTGGATCAATGACAGTGGATGGAGACACTTGGTTTATGTTCAGTTATTGACATCATTGCTGATAAAGTCACTTTTTCTTCAGTGTTCTCTGTTTTTATATAATAACCCTCAACTTTAATCTGAGCTGTTATGATCATCTACATGATCAGTGAATTAAATATTGGAAAATACCAAATTTTCACTGAAAAAAATGCAAAATACAGAGGACATATTATGATAAATGGTGAAAAATTACTTAAGAAAAGTTACATTTAGAGAAAAAAATATATATATTTATATATATTTTGGAACTGCCACAAAAGTAGCACTTGGTATTAATAGGTTAAGAATCACTCTTAAGTCATTAAACTCTGCCAAGTATTGTCTCATTGTCCAAACCCACACACATGCTCCCTTCTGCACATGTTCTATTCAGTCGAGGTCAAAACTGGATGTTTCAGTGAGATGATACCCCTTGAAACTTATTTTTTCTTGTTAACAATGAACAAAAAAAATGTGCATTTTGAAGCCACATCTTTTGAAATAATAATAATAAGATTTTTTCCACAAATATTTTATGATAATAAAATTTTAACCGATAAAGACCCACTGCTACTTTTGTGTCAGTTCCCAAATGAATTATTCTCTATATTTAAGCTTTCTTAAGTGATTTACCACTATTTATTATAATATAATCCTCCGTGTTTTGCATTATTTTCAGTGAAAATCATGTATTTTCCTATATTTAATTCACTGATCATGTACATGTTCATAAAAGCTCAGATTATAGTTGAGAATTATTATATTAGAAACAGAGAAAACTGAAGAAAAAATGACTTTTTCAGCAAAGATATCATTAATTGAACATAAATCAAGTGTGTCCATCCACTGTCATAGATCCAACTCAATGGGTTTTACTGGTGAGTTAATGTTGTAGAAGATGACGGTGTTTCCACGGTAACTACGGAGCCTCTGAACGTCCAAATGGGTCATATCTGATGACCATAAAAAGATGATAAACTGTATTTTACACCAATTATTTACATGTACTGATAGGATTAGTGGATCAACAGGTATTGTACAGTTTAGATCAGTAGATGCTTTTGGTTGATGATGGATGTTTGGGTCTTTATGGGTTATTAAGGGTGTCCGAAAACTTTTTTCCACTACTGTAGATGTGGCATCCTCCACTGTTGCTCTGCCATAGGTGTAACAGTTCTCTGGGTTTGTTTGTTTAGATCTTGAGTAACACTAAGTTTGCATTTGCAAAACTAGTGTTGGAACAAGAATTTGTGTGGTAGAATATGAGTGCATTGGGAAGTATGTTATAAAATTAAGATGACTAAATCCCTACAAAGGGGTGTCCTTGTCAGTACTTGCGTTTTCCAGGTTGTGGTCACAGTCTGGTGGTTGTTCTTTGAAGTACCAAGGGGGATTTACAATGAAATAACACACAGATTATAAAAGGAAGAAGAATGACAATCCTGCCACTATACAGCAGACATATTCACCCTTATTTGAGCAGAGTACATCCACAAAGTCATACCACCTGTCAGCTAATATCTGATATTTATGAATCATTTCATGCATAAATTAATTTTCTTTTTAATCAGTGGGCATTTTTGTTTTTCCTCCAAAACAAGACTCAAAACATGACCTATTACATATTTAACTGCATTTTCTTTATTTATTTGTTTGTTCCTTCATCCATTCATTCAATTCTTGATTTATTTTTAATGTTTTGGTAATGTTCTTGGTGAGATACACTGTAGAAAACATCGCACATCAACATTTTAAAATGTAGAGTTTCTTTTTTTTTTAAAAAAAAAAAAACATCATTTCAGTTGAGAATAGGGCAGGTCAACACAGCAAATGAATTCAATTAATTCAGGTTCTCTTTCTGAAAATGATGAAAAATGTTTGAATCACACAATCATATTGCTCTTGAACTCTGTCAGAAGCATCTGACGAAACCTGCGGTTGTGGAGATGCTCTGACCCAGTCATCACCGTTACAGTATGGACCTGGTCAAAGTCACTCAGTTCCTTATGTTGATCATTTTGCTGCTTCCAACACGTCAGCTTCAAGGAATAAATGTTCACTTCCCATCTTATATATGCATTCCAGTGAACAACAGCATTGTATTGCATTTATCATCATTATTACCACATCTCCTGTCAGTGGTCCTATTGTTATGGCTGATCAGTGTATGATAGTAGTCAAAAACCTTTTATTTTGTGTACCGCATTAAAAGATTCAGTGTTGTTTACCTTGACATTTCCAGCGTTATCAGTCCAGTGTTATTATTACCACAGCTGTTGGTTTAACGTGTTGAATGATAAAGGAATAAAAATAAATATTAATAATCTACATATGACCTGATTGTGAACTGTTGTAGAAATCCTTCATACAGATATTCGTGGTGTAAAGAATTACATGTAGGAGTGAGTAGTAGAGCGAGGGATGAATCAGAGTATAGTGTTCAGCTTTCCAGTCACGTATATATTTTTTTTTCCATTGTCAGGTTGAACAATTCTCCTTTTCCTATGTCTATATTCATGCCTCATGTATGGTGGCCAGTTCTGATACTGTACAGAATTACACCTGTTAAATCACTACAGTAAAATACATCTAAAATTTCTTAAATCTTATATGAATAAGAGGAATATTTAAGTAATAACACTGAAGTTATCATTATTTTAATATGGGTTTTCTCAACTGCACCATACTGTTCTGTCCTTTTAATAGAAAAAGTCCTTAATTCTAAGAATTCTCGGGTGGCTTTTTCTCATGAATATCTTTACAAGCTGTTCTGATTGTGTGTGTGAGCTGTTGGTTTGGGTTTTGAAGGTTGTAAATGGGCGTATGTCTGACACTTTTTCAACCTACGTTTTCTTAATCTGAGTGTGTGTGTGTGTGTGTCAGTAAATCTGTGCAAGTGAGTACATTTAGTAGTGTGTGAATATGATTATTTCATGAAATATTGTATTCTTTTGTTGTGAGTGGGTAAGAATCAGACAGTGGGAGAGTGTGTATGCGCGCATGCATGAACGTTATCCAGAAAACGTGACTAAAGCGAATTACAAAATGTGACTCACAGATTTCACATTTATTACACGTTCTTGTCTTTCATGCGAGTCTTGGCTGCTCTGGTACATACTGTATGAGTGGCATTATTTGTGCTGCGTGTGGTTGTGTGTAAATTGGGCGGTGTGGACACTTGGGAGGTTTTTCAGGCCACTGGCAGCGCCGCTTAGGTCTGATTCAAAGGAACCGAGCATGATGCTGAGCAGGTAGCCAGCAGCAGGTGGCACAGATGGAAGGATGGAGGGATGAGTGATGGCAGGATGATCAGAGCACAGGAAGAGCTGCTCACTGTTTTGGACTCTGTCATTCGGTGGGTGACAGAGCTCTGGGGCTGTGTCATACCATGAGTGTGACTCTGCTGAGTGTGACTGAGTGTTCAGCGTCCACTGCACTTAACAGGAAGAACTCCAAATCAGTGAACTAGAACAGCTCAGAGAACACAGACCTGGACCAAGACCAACAGTCCATTCATAACGTTATTGAGGAAAATAACCAGGGGTTGGTATGAACCTACAACAGCCACAGCTCACATACTGTTAATACTGTAAACTGTGCCTATTCATATTTTATCCGTTTTTTATTCTACTAAACTCTATTCCTATGTTACTTAGTTAAATTGTAAATTTGTATAAGATTTTCTTATTTTATTTTAGTTTTTGTCTTTTTATATTTGCTCTATTCTTATTTCTGTAGCACTAGTGTTTGTAAATACTGCTGCACTGACTGGAGTCACACTCCTAATTTCATTGTACATACAATGACAATAAAGACTATTCTATTCTATTCTATTCTATTCTATTCTATTCTATTCTATTCTATTCTATTCTATTCTATTCTATTCTATTCTATGTTAAATTTACCTATGCACCATTTCAATTCCTCTGTCACAGCATTAACCTCCTGAGATCCAGGAAAGTAATAGTTCGGGCTTTTTTTACATTAAATATTTATTGGAAACAGCATAATGCAACAGTTTTTTGATATTTATTTATTTATTTATCTATATATTTATTTATTTTTTTATGGAATGCCCTTTGCAGTGGATAGAAATACATTTCTGGGCCTCAACAGGTTAAGCAATTTTCTTCACAAATAAAGTTAACTGATGTCCAGGACCATTGGTATAAATCAGTCTTTAATTACGCTAAAAAGAGATATTAACCCATAAAGATCCAGTGCTACTTTTGTGGCAATTCCCAAATGAATTTTTTTCTCTATTTAACCTTTCTTAAGTGATTTATCACCATTTATTATAATAGTATCCTCTGTATTTTCCATGTTTTTCAGTGACAATCATGTTTTTTCCCCATATTGAATTTAAATGTAGATGTTCATAAAAGCTCAGATTAACATTGAAGGTTATTATATCAGAAACAAAGAAAACTGAAGAAAGAGTAACTTTTTCAGTAAAATACACCATTAACTGAACATAAACCCAGTGTCTCCATCCACAGTCATTGATCCAACTCCATGGGTTTTACTGGTGAATCAATGTTGTAGAAGATGACAGTGTTTCCACGGTAACTACCGAGCATCTGAACATCCAAATGGGTCATATCTGATGACCATGAAACGATGACAAACTGCATTTTACACCAATTATTTACATGTATTGATAGAATTAATGGATCAACAGGTATTAAACAGTTCAGATCAGTAGATGGTTTGGTTGTCGGTGCATGTTTGGATCTTTATGGGTTAAAAGAAAACACTGGCATATTTGTTTTGTTCATTAATCTCTATCTCTTATTCATTGTGAACTGTTAAAAATGATATGACATATATTTCAGATCACATGCTAATAAATGCTGCTGCTGTTGTGAAAGTCAATGTATTTCTAATGTGGTAAATGTATGTACTGGTGGTAATGATTATAAATTCCTGAATCTGAATTTATCTTGACAATATATTATGAATTAATATGTTAAACTTTATGTAAAAATACTCCCTTAGCAGCTTTAACAGACTTACATGCTCTTGGCCTTCGGATAGTTAGTTTCTTAAAATATTCAGCTGAAATATTTACCATGCTTCTAATAAAACTCATCTAGTTGGATGTTTCTTTCTGACCTTGCCATACACTTCATCCTAGAGCAGTTCAATATGATTTAGATCAGGTGACTGGGCAGGGCCTTTCCATCACAGATAACACTCCAGCCGACTTTTTCTGTCTCTAAATAATCCTCACAGAGGTTGAACATCTGCTTTGGGTCATTGTTTTGGTGCAGGTGAAGTTGGTGTTGAAGTATAAAATGGTAGCGATGTCTTCTATAGTGATCTGTATCTGTCGAAACTGTTATTGTTTTTCATGCATCAGAGCACGAGTCATGGTCAATAGGGAATTTAACTTACATGTATATAAGACAGTATTTTCATCCAAAATCTACTGTTATTTATGCATTTGTTTGGTCAAAACAAAACTTCATGCGGATAAATTACCTTCTTTGATGTATATAAATGGTATAAACATGCATATAACTACTTTAGGGGGGAAAAAATCACATATGGTAATGCACAATTTAAAAGCAATTTTAACTTTTGGCACTTTTTCTAAGGTGTCATATTTTTCTCCCTCTTGTCATTTGAAGCCTCTACTTAGTTTAACTTTGTGTTTCCCAAACTTTTCTCCCAAGGAACTACATTGTGATCATGTCAAATCATTGCAATTCAGTCAACAATAGTCTTTACTGGTAAATTTGTGCATAAAATGAGTATTCCAAACTAGTTTTACCGCTATTTCCATACCATGATTTTAACTATTATCTTCAGCCAGTCACGCAAGAGACAGGCATTTGACAAATCACACTGTTGTTTTATACGTGTAATTGAAAACAGTAACTGCTTGATGAGATCATATGAATCATACACATTATGAGTGTTAAGGGAGTACATGTGAAACATTGGCTGTGATCCATAGCATTTGTTTATTCATCCAAAAGGATTAATTAGTCACCATTAGTAACAGCTGAGAGCATATAACGTGCTGATGCTTTTTGCTAATTTATTGCTTTACATACGTTCAATGACTCACAATCATTTTACAAGTAGGAGTGCGCATTGTTAATGCTTGTCTGTTACAGTCTATAAATGACAAAAAAACATATATATTATTTAATAAGTCACAGTCAGCTTACCAGTAAAATAAATGACTCCTGTGTGCCTGGAGAAATTCTATTTGACAAAACAGTTATGTAATAAATTCTATGGTAATGAAGCATTATTCATTTGTTGCTCTCTCATCGCTATAGTATGTGTCATTTTTGCGGAACCTGACAATATTTTGCTCAGAGTCCAATTAAATAGCACAGTTCTAAGTCCATGTACAGAGCAGATTACTGTATATTGAAAAATAGTATTTATTACATTGCAGTACAGCATACGGTATCTGTGTTACTCTATGATGTAGTATTGAGCCTTTATTTGCATGGCCACAGACAAAAACAATCTCACTACCCGTGTGCAAACCTATATAGAAAATGTAGAGCAAACCTACTGTGTTCTGAAATATATTCATTTAGATGGGAAACTCAGCTTAGGATAAGATTTCTATCTCTGATGACTTCTTAACCCTCGCTGAGAGTGCTTAAAAAAGTAAAGTTACTTCCCCCGAGTGTTCACCAGTTGCAACATGAAAGGGAAATAACTTGATCCCATCAACTTTGAAGTGAAAGTTGTCATCTCTGCTCAGGCTTCAGTAGTCCCACTTCACCTCTGCCAGCTCCTCCTCGTTGAGGGTGGGGAGGGTTGGAGGGGGTCAGGGAGGAGATGGGGTTGCCATGGTGATTGTCTGTCCCTTCTCCTGGGGGACCTGTCATATTAGAATCTGCCTTCCTTAGCAGTGACTTCACCGGCTGTTCCCTGTCAGTAACGGCTCTGTGTGCTCATTGTACGCTGAGTGTGCATTAATGCTGGCTGACATTTAGCTCTTAGGGCCTGTGAACAGATAGAAGATGATGGCTGTGATGGCTGGCACCGTAATACTGCGCACCGTGCAAGACAGAATCCTGCATAAGCCATGGCTGTCCCACTGCTGCAGATTTTAAGCAAAGTATCATGGGGAAATAAAGATTGATGAGGTAGTTTTGCAAAAAAAAAAAAAAAAATGTCTCTGCTGGATAAAAGCCCTGCTGATCTTGATTCATAATCCTAACTGAGCCAACAACCAGCTTTGAAGTTTTTCATTTTCCTCATTGCTTAGCAGGTACCTGACAGACGCCTGCTCCCTTGACTTAGTTTGACAAAACATGAAGGGAGCTCCAAACAAAACCTGCTGTGATTCTTTTCACTGTCTGTCAATATGAAAAAGCCTAATGGCTTCATCTACCACTGACAAGCATTTGCCTGTAGATGTCTAAATATATAGAAAGGATAACATCAAATCACACGGGACCGGCAAAGGCACAGCACCACTGTGTACATGTACGTGGCTGTGGAACATTCCTCTTTTCCCCCCAATACTGTTCCTTTTATTGGTTATTTTAAGAAAAAAATATTCTGAAAAGACTCGGAGATCATAGATTTCTTCGAAGGATTGACACGTATCCAGATGAAATATGGAATTGGGGTGAGATTTATATCAAGAGGGATTTGATTTGAATTTTAGAAAGTGTTTGTCACATATTCGGAAGTTTTTTATATACTTTGTCCTTCTTTAGTACATTTGTCCCACATTGACTGCAAATGATACACGGAGTGAAGAAAACACAGACATTTCCCCATAGATGGTCCTTTTATCACTGTCTGGCCACAGCAGAACCTACCAAACATCTCACAGCAACACCAGGGATTATTCTTGATATTTGACCACAACACTGCTAAGAAACACACAGAAACAGCCACGGTTTATCCTGCTAATGCATTTTACATCACACCATTACAGCAATGAATGTGATCATTACCGTAGTGTTTAAAGGAATATTTACAGGAGCACTCACACAGAGACGTTTTTATGGTCTATAATTCTGTTTGTGACGATTCCTTCCTGACTGGTTCTGAACAAAAACAGTGCCAAACCCAGAAGAGTTATTCTCACTGCAGAAGGTGGTGCTCTATGTCACCAGAATGAACTACTGAACTACTGTATGTTTTCTAAGTTTTAATCTGCACAGCTCTGAGTAACTCAATCTATAGAGGGAGGTTTTTAAAGACATAAAATGTGATATAAAACACTTTTAAAAGCACATGACACATGACTGTATGGAAAATAAAGTCATTTTCATTTATGTAGTGGGAGAAAGACTTCAGACACTGTGGATGGACAGAAAAATACTCACAGTTAGACTTTTATTTAACCTCCTAGGACCCACTGTCTGCGTATGAGGACAGGAAATTCACAGCTTTATACAAAAAAATTAAAAAAAGAAACAACTGTCCACCGCAAATGACATTCCATAAAAATTTTTAAGAATGCATCTGGAAAAACTGTTGCATCATACTGTTTCCAATATAAACAATTATTTAATTAAAAAAAGCCAAAACTCAAAAACCTATGGGGTTCCCGGGTCTTAGGAGGTTAAAGCACATGAAGCTTTTATTATGGAGTTGAACTGTACAAGATCAAAGTGAGAAACTGTACTGTACAGCCAACAGGGGCCAGAGCAGGGGTATCAAACACACCTCCCACAGGTCAAAAATGGCCCCACATAGGGTCCAGTCCAGCCTATGGGATGAATTTGCAAAAAGAAAAAAAATACACAGAAGACATTAACAGTCGCTGAGTCTTGAAAAGTTAAATATCATATTTTTCAGTTCAGTTTTCCAGATGCTTGTTACTAAATCTTTTGTGTCTTTGTAGATGCACTGTGATCTGTAAGTTGTAATGTGAATGTGTAAACAACAAGCTGTGGCATAATATTGTTAAAATTGCACTTGTTTTTCTTTAAAAAAATTCAGGTTGTTTGTAGTTGTTCTGGTCATTCTCATTTTTTATAAAAGGATAATTTGTAAATGTAAACAATTTCATAATGTAATGTTACTTTTTTTGCACTAGAATAAAGACAATCAAACTTGGCGTTGTGATTATTTATAGGTTATTATGCTATTCTTTTACTGGTGGCCACTGAACTTTGACACCTCTGGTCTTAAAGACACATTAATGCTCTCTACAGATGTAATGGCTGTTTTATACTGTCACATGGAGACATAAGCCTGATGGTCCGCTCAGACAAAAGTTTGTTCAACTTACATTTTGATACTGGCATGTTTACCTAGATCACAGCTGTCAAGCATGTGGCCAAAACCGGCCCGCCAAAGGGTCCAATCTGGCCCGTGGATTGAATTTGTGAAATGCAAAAATTACACTGAAAATATTAACAATCAATGATGTCAAAATCATTTTAATTCAGGTTCCACATACAGACCAACATAATCTCAAGTGGGTCTCAAGACCAGTAAAATACTATCATAATAGCCCATAAATAACAAAAATTGCAAATTTTTTCTTTGTTTTAGACTAAAAAAGTTAAATTACATGAAAATGTTCACATTTGCAAATTATCCTTTTACAAAAAATGTGAATAACTTCAACAAATATGAACAACCTGAAATGTCTTAAGAGAAGTAAGTGCAATTTTACCAATATTATACCTGTTACTAAATATTTTGTGCATTTGTAATTGTAATGCAAGTTGTGATGCACATGTGTAAATGATAAAGTGAGGCATAATATTGCTAAAATTGCACCTATTTTTCGTAATACATTTCAGGATGTTCATGTTATTCAGATTTTTAAGGAAACTTTGTAGATATAAACATTTTCATAATATAATTTTACTTTTTTCACCATTATTACTTTGCTGGTCTGGCCCATTTCAGATCATATTGGGCTGAATGTGGCCCCTGAACTAAAATGAGTTTGACACCCCTGACCTAGTCAATTTCACAGTGGTACAAACATGTTTGCATCATTTTTAAATGATTCTCTACATTTTCCATCTGACTTTGCAGATGTCATTTAATACAGCTGAGAGATGGAGCTGAAATTCCAGTCATGTTTTTAATGTCCCATCTGAAGTGCCAGTTAGCAGTTTTTAGTTTCATTTATTAATCTTAGAAGTTTGACCTTAGAAACAAGTCCGCCTGGAGGAAAGGAAAACATCTAAGGTACTGATGCAATGCATTTAGGTCAAACAAATTCAGTGCTGAGCCATTTGATTCCTCCATGGGTTCACACCATCTTCAGCTGAAGGATATGAATCACCCTTATCAACCTTTGCAGTGCTCAGTCTTCACGCATCGCCGTTTGGCACCGTTCAGACTCAGCGTTTTTAGACATGTTCATAAAATCACTGATACACACTTTTGACATGGCTTGGATCCGCTGGGATTCAGTGGTGACGTAGATTGAAACGGAATAACCGGAGCGCACAGATGATGAGCGGAAGCGCCAGTGCGCATCTCCCTATAATAATCTGGCTGAGCAGCGTCGCTGTCTTTTCAGCACCACTCACTGACAATCCAACCAACCGGAGAGGCAACACTGGCAAAACTGACTTCCCTGCAGTCTACTGTGGATTTGTTTAATTTTTCCTATATAAGAAAAGTTTTCAGAGCAGAAAGGATAGCGCATTCTGATTTTCATCTCCGGAGTTTCACAGGCTGAAAGTAAGAATTAACATTTGTATGTTTTTAATTGGACTAACCATGTGGTTGGTGGAGATATGATTTTACCACGTTTCAAATCGGATTCTGACTTGGTTTTTCCAGGGTTTTTATAGGAAATCCAGTAAACTTAGTTGTTTTTTTTTTGTTCTGCTTTGGAAGTCCCGAAAAAATGTGCGCATCCACTTCAATTAACGAGTTTATAGAAGTCATCTGAAAATTTTAACGGATATTTAAAACACACAGGTCAGTGATTTAGGAGTTATACGTGGAGTTGATGCGTCTAGTCGGGATGCTGAGTCTAATAGTCGGACTGATGTACTTGGTCAGCGGACGCACGGTGCGAACCCAGGATGCCACAGGTGGCCGCTTCGTTTGTAACGCAATTCCCCCGGGCGCGGAGCCGGGATGCGGATATGGTCCAACGGGAAACCGTGTTCAGAGCAGCACCCCTGTGGAGGATGAACTGCGGAATACGATTATCCAGCTCCGGGAGACCATTCTGCAGCAGAAGGAGACCATCGTGAGCCAGCAGGGAACCATCAAGGAGCTCAACTCCAAGCTGGCGCGCTGCGAGGCGGCGGCGGACGAGTCTTCGCAGGGCAAATCCCGGGGTCAGGGCTCCAGAAGGAAGGAGTACGGCAAGAACACCATGGGGGATCTGCCCCGGGACCCCGGCGAGACCATAGACCAGCTGGGCAAGACCATGCAGAGTCTCAAAGGCCGGCTGGAGAACTTAGAGGTAAAATGGAATTAAACACACCCTCTGCGTAAACATACACGCTCTTGACCAAAGCGACATTATAATCCTCCCCATCATTGTAATAAGTGCAGTAGGTTTGTTTTCAGAGCTCCTTGCAGCTTTGCAATGTATTTCCTTCTGTAAATAATCTTACAAAGCACTGCGCACACGTCCACGGGAAATCTCACGGGGAGATGTGAGATCAAAGGGTCACATAATGGGCATGTCACACCAATACGGTTTTAATCATTCAAAGATAACTCTGAAGTCAAAACCCACTGCACAAGAGTCATAAATAAGATATGAGCAACAAAAATCTTGTCAGAGGTGTAATCATGTATGTGGTGCAGGGATTTGCAACGCAACCTTGAATAATTTATGAGTTTCTGTGTGTGTTCCATATAGTGTTTTATTTGGAGTCATGTGTCTAATTATTTCTCCCAGCTGATGAAAGTCATTCTTCCCAGTTTCACACTTTCACCTACATTGCAGCAAATCGATGAATGAATTAATTAGATGCGTAAGGTTTCATCATTTCTATTACCTGAGAGCTTTGCAACGGCCCTTTTGTTCGCTCTCAAGAGATGCCAGTTGTGTGGTTAGAATTAATTCCACGAGGCTCAGAGATCATATTTACATGAATTGAGGTCACCTATAGTGAAGTGGTTTACATACAGGAAGGTTGATATAAGCCCTGGCTTTATCTCTTATGTCATTACAACAGTGTAGTACATTTTTCACCATCTGACAAGCCTGATACCATAAACAATTACACTACTGTTTATTTAAATTCAAGGTTATTTTGATATACAGTTTGCTGCATTGCCGATACATCCATCTCTTTATTCCCTTCCCCCCACTCCCTCTCTCCTTGATTGGAAGCTTTAATACCCTGATCAAATCAAGAATCCACTGCAGCTGCAGGGTAGTATATAATATATTACATTTTAATCACATATCTATTGATCTGTATCTGCTTAACGTAGTGATTATTGCAAAGCTGGCGTTGCTGATGGGGTTGCAGCAGAACCTCTCACAATAATCACTGTGCATTTCACAACAGGACACTGCAATTTCTTAGTCTTCAACAACAGATTACAGTGTTCACAGTTGAGCTATTTCAATAGTTCTATCATGTCAAGAAAAATTTGTCGTCATCTGTAAAACTGTCGCAAAGTGTGTCAACCCAAAAGTGAACAGACAGTGTTGCAACATCAGAATGAACATCTGATGGGTTTTTACAGTACACTGAGTGAACCGACAACAAACATAGCTGTTTTCTTGCTGGATTTAGCAAGTTCTAGTTTTAGCACCTACTCTTGCAGCTTTTAGGAGGAAAAGTACCTGGTTGTAGCTATTTCTAAAATTTATTCGGTACATGTCTAACACTTCTGAAAAGTGTCAGATGCCAGAATGGATGAATGTATTTGGATGGATGGATGGATGGATGGATGGATGGATGGATGGATGGATGGAT
>JAPQRQ010000027.1:13363379-13383023 GCA_037367365.1 Apogon talboti | reverse complement strand
ACACTCACTTTTCATGCAGAGGTGGACCTTACAGACCCTGTAGACCACATTGGACCTGAGATTGTTGACTCACTGTCCTCACTGGCACTGTTACTGTCACTGTCTTGTAATGTATGCAGAAATTACCAAAAATAGTCACTTGCCTGATAAAGGGTTAAGTTCAGGAAAAACACGCTTCTGGCGTCTCCATTTTCCAGTCACACACGACTGCCAAGACTATTATTCTGTAATGAGTTCAGCCGGTCTTGTTCAACATTAACACTGCGTTCTTTTTGCAAATGTGCATGTGTAATCTGATGCTTCAAGCTTTAAAAGTCTGGCCTTATCTGAAAGAGTATTCTCCAGATTTTATAACAACTTCAACTGATTCAAACACTATTGAAAATGTTCATGTTTTATGTATTTTCTTAGGGCACAATTTCAATTTAAGTCTCATTCTTTGCACCAAATCTACATTAATGTTAAACATTAATGTCAATTGGAAGCGGAAACTTCAGTACTTCACTTCTCACATGACCTTCTGAAAACATTTTACCCTTATCTTCCAAATCTTATCTTCATTTTTTCAGAGTTGAAGAACAAGTACAAAATGTCCTTTGAAGCATAAGGAAAAACTGAACATCACATTCCTTTTTCACAGCGGACATGATGACATATCACAGCACAAGAAGTGTAGATGCAGGTGCTAACACCAGCCTTCCAATTAGATATGCCAGACTGAGTTCAATATGTGATAAACCCATATCAAATGGTACAATATACTTTTGCTGCTCAGTGAAAGTGTCCTTTTTTAAAAAAATAAATGTCTACTGTGTAATAACTACACCTTTATGTGTTAAAAAATGAATTTCCTTCAATTCATTTAAATGTTGAATGAGTCATGTATTCCTATTTGTGTGTGCCTCGTGGATAGTGTTTTATTATTAAGCTCTTTGTTTGCCAACTACCACAGCTGTCATACCGCAAGTGGTGCACAAGATTAGACAAGAATTTATTTTTTATTTTGAGAAAATCTTCATACAGTCAGCTGTGACTTCTCCAACAAAAGTCTTTTCTCAAATGCTGCCAGTGTTCCCTATAGTCCCAGTGGTATTAAGATCCCATCTGGTATCCTTAACCAGGTAAATTGCTTCTGTAATTGCCAGTGACTTGAGTTTTATTTTCTTTGACGTTACCAGCTTTTCAAATTCATTGCACCTAGACCTGTATCTGCACCCAAACGCAATAGCACTAATAGATAAGGTTGTGAAGTTACTCTGCAGACTCAAAAGGAAAACGCTAATGAGTTACATAGTTAGAGTCTCATGTGTTGCTGTGTATCCTCGGTGGACTATGATGTCATGATGCATTGGGCTGGTAAAATAACCAGTTGTTTTTCTTTGATCTACGAACAAAGCACAAAAGCATAAGAGGACAGTGTTTTGCTGTGAGCTACTCGGCTGCTTTGAAGGATGTTTTACCCCTTGATGTCACCTGGGTAATCTAAATTTTATATGTCGTGCTGGCTCATCTGGGGAATTCTCCAGAGAGGGCGGTCTTTTGAAGCCCTAACCCCTCTAATTGCTGTCCTTGTTTCTAACATGCCGCAATTAATCTCAAGTCTCTCTTGACTCATCTTGCTCTCCCATTCTCCTTCCCTGCACCTTTTGCTCTTTGTCCTGACGTCACTCACCTTTTGCACTTTGTATTTCCAATCAGGTGGCCCAGCTCCCTCTGTCAGTGAGTGACGGGCGCTGGCATCACATCTGTATCACTTGGACTACCAGAGATGGGTTCTGGGAGGCTTACCAGGACGGGGAGAGACTAGGCACCGGGGACAACCTGGCCCCATGGCACCCAATTAAACCTGGAGGGGTGATCATCCTGGGCCAGGAGCAGGTGAGAGCAGTGCAGGAGCTTAGGCATTAGGGAACAGGTGTGTGTATGCTTCGTCTCTGTGGGAACTCCACTCTGTGTGTGTGTGTTTTTCCTCTGCGTTAGTACAATCTGTGTGTAGTCCCCCCTGAGCCCACTGCCGGAGGCGCAGAACAGGGAGCAGGGGAGAGAGGGTGGAGAGGCTCTTCTCACGCTATCATGGCCCTTTCAGTATTACCTCATTCATCTACCTGTAAACAGCGCTGTAATGCCCTTGGGAGCTGCATTACAGGGTCATTATAGCAGTTAGCTCGATGACAGCACTATGTATTTAGAAATGTATAGTGATGTATGAATAATTCCCTAAAGAGTGGCATTAATTCATACAGCGTTAGCCTTGGAGACTAAGGAAAGCTTAATGTCAAAGTAATATACACAGCCTCCCTTTATCTCCAGCAGATGTAAGATTGCTAGAGATTGCACAACACTTCGATATCCGAGAGTGGCTCCGCACTAATTCACTTCCAGTTTTACGTGGCAGTTTGATGGAAATCAAATGGAATCGATTCGTTTTAATTTAAGTGTGTTTACATTTGCCTAAGAAGTAAACTTGTCTCTCGTCTCCTGCTTCTCTTTAAAGGATATAGTCGGAGGCCGCTTTGATGCCACACAGGCCTTTGTGGGGGAGCTTAGTCAGTTCAACATGTGGGACCGAGTTCTGCGGCCCGTGGACATCATGGGCCTGGCCAACTGCTCTGCCTACATGCCCGGCAACGTGGTCCCGTGGATCGACGCTAACGTGGAAGTGTTTGGCGGTGCAAGTAAAGCTGCACTGGAGATCTGTGAAGATCGTGCTTTTGATTCCTAAAGGATCTGATGCAAAGAATCCAGTATCACCACTGGGATGTGGAAGTTAAGTCTTTACCCTGTGTTGTTGCTGCTGCCAAAGGGAAGGGTGCCAGTGCAACGATTTAACATATTTATACGGTCTGGCTACGTAGTCTCATTAATCATCATTTATGGGACTCACATTCACATGGTGATGTGTCTATTTAGTTTGAACTGTGAAGACATTACAGGAGACTTAAAATTAGTCCTCTCATTTGAAGAAGATATGCTGTTGCATCAGTCTACTGTAATGATATGACCTACTGCCATTCTGTATTTTCTCTTCAGTAGATCTTTCATTCGACTTTTCTTTGAAAAATGGCTCTTTTGGTTGCATTCCTTACACTGACAATGCTGCACTGTATTCATAGTGAATGCGAGCTCAAACAGGCTTTGATGTGCTGTGGAACACTACGCCTGTGTTACATGGTAGAGTACTACATGCTGTGAGCTTCCTTGCTGTTTGAAGAGCAATGAAGTGCTGAACCAGAAGCACAGTGAAATGAGCCCGATGTTCATGACTTCAAATTGGACAAGACCGATCCTCAACGCTGATTACCTTGAGACACCTGAACATGGCAGATTGTCGAAAATATTATGCATGAGCCTGTGCAGAGAATGGAAGTCGACTCAAAGTGACAGTGCATGCACTCTGCCAATACAGACATGATGTGTGGATGCGTGCGTGAGCCCATACAAGCCAAGGCTGCATTATGTAAGAGTGTGTGTATGTGTGTGTGTGTGTGTGTGTGTTGTGTATGTTTATGCAGTATGTCCTGTCTTGTGTGTAAAAATACCACAGATTATAAGTGAGGCAGGACATTTTCATTCTTGTAAATCTACGCTTAATACCTCTCTGCCCCTTGAGCAGCTGCCATGTCCCAAACAGCTTTATGGATGGGCTGGCTCTGCTCAGGTTAATAGCAATGTCGGACAGCTGCCCAGGACTGGCATATCGACAGAGCTGTGGATGCCAGCCGAGTGCCCCATGTGGGCATGGACTGACCTTCAAGGACAATCCTTAATTCCTCATCTGGGTAGTAATTATCTGTGTTTATGAATGAGCTAACACTAAATGTCAAATAACTGTAGTCCACTGGTGTTCATCGGACCTAAAAGGTCGCGATCGTTGAGACCTTCTGGTTAAGAAGAGATGTCAAATGAAGTAGCGCTATGAATGTTGCAATCAGATGGACTTAGAAATAGTTTTAATCAGTGGATATTTTTTTCTTTAAGTCTCCGAGGGTGGATTTTGTGGATGTTTGAATCATCTATAGCACTGCGCAATGAATAAAAGGTCAATTATTGTAGCTTGGTTACGTTAATATTTTTGCGGCCATTCATTTGGTTTAATTAAGCAGTAAAATATTGAGATGACTAATCCTTGAGCCCATAATATGATGTAGAAAAGAGGCAACAAAAACAGATTCTGAGTTTCTTTTCTGCTGCTTGTGGATTTATTTTAGACGCAAATAGAAAAGCCATTTAAAAAATAACTGCATCCACATTTTAAAAAAATATATATAAAGTATGCAGTAGGTTACTGGACAGCACAGAATGTTACTTAAAGGTGCACACTCAACATTGCAATGGACTTGTTGAATATGTCGCCATATGTTGTGATTGTTCCTCCTTTTGAGTGTCCTTGTAAGTTTCAGTATAGACCAACAGATTTCTTTCCTGTAGAAAAGTGTATTTTTATTGCTTTTCGGCTCATTCTCATCCAGTGGCAGCACATTATGTACAAAAAAAAGCAGAATTGCTTTGTTTTAATGGTGAATGGCCTTTTGTGAGAACCATATGTGCTTTTGTTTGTGGACGATTCGAACCTTTTGTCAGCTTTTAAAGCACTAAGAGCACAGACAACGAGGAACACAAGAAAAAATAAAAAATGTGTTTGCTACCATTGTTTTAAAGCCACCTTCATGTGCAGTACCCATTTACATTTTGCACCTTTCTGCCATGTGGTTGAATGTCTTTTTGCACCCAATAAAAGAGTGAAAAAGTTTCAGAGGTGTTACATTTAAAGCAGTAACCTTGTTTAAAAGAACTGCAGAATTGCGACAGCCTTTTTTTATATAGTTGCAAGCATGTTTTATTAAAATATCATAGCTGAATTAGTGATGAAGTGCAGTGTAATCCTGCCAAGGTCACACACCATTCTTAACTGACGTTTCCCTAAAAGGACACATGCTTTAATCTTTCATCGAGATTAACAAAGCTAACAATTTTGACAGTTATGTCGCACTAATTCTAATAGAGATGCAGGTGTTTGTCCAGTTGGTAGCCATATCATTTGTAGGACTAGCCATAATACACATGGAAGGATGCGTCCTCTCATTTTGGCGATGCAGTGTTGTCAACGGTGGAGAAATCCTCTGGACTGGCAGACTTCCAGGTGGAAATGAAAAAAATCTGCCCATGCGGATTATGGAAGCTGCTACAATGTAGGACACTGTGAGCCTTCTTCATTCTCCTCCACTGTGTGTTAACGCTACTGTCAGTGTGTTGGTGGTGACGCACCAGGGGGCCCATTTTTATTTTTTTTTTCAATAACAAAAATGTGGAACCTCCGACAACCAATGATGTGATATGTGTGTGATGTTTTCATAGCACTCTCTCCCTCTCTCTATCTAAATTTCAAAGCATTGCTACTGTAACACTGCATATTGTGGTATTCTCAAATGTTAAGTACAATGAATTATTTAAGAAAACATTCCAACTTGTGTTTGAATAAATGATAAACAAATTCATTTATGTAAAACAAGCATTGTATTTTTCTTCCTAGATGTTTGGGGAAGAATACACCAGGAGAAATGATGATGACAATAGGAAATGTGTGTTTTCTTTTCATAATTATCTAACAATAGGCTGCAGAACAGAGGGATAAAATTGTTTTTTGGTTTTTTTTTTGTTGTTGTGCTACAACCAGACAACTCGTCCATCACTGTTGCTGCTAAGTTGATAAAGGATGCAGAGCTACACAAGCGGGCTGTGTTTAAGTCCCAAACCTATCCCCTATTATTATAATTTAAAAAAGCAAGCCTGTGTGTTAGAGAAGGAGGCTGTTTGCCAGTGATGTGCTTTGACAGGAACCCAAGAATAAAATTTAGTACAGGCTTATGACAGACTGATTTCTACTATCATATAATACTCCTTCTTTAATTACTGCCATTCTCCCTCAGGTTTACTGAATACTGTGTATAAGACAAATTATCTTGCAGAAGGTGTTGCACGGCAGTAATGGAATCTAACTGAAAGGGGAATTGAACAGAAACGCATCATCTAAGAGTGTTACGGGTTTCATCTGTCTCTCTGACAGTGGTATGATTCAACAGAACAAACGTGTGTGTGTGTGTGTGTGTGTGTGTGTGTGTGTCTGTGTGTGTGTGTGTGTCTGTGTGCATGTGGGTGTGTGACAGAAAGCAACACTTTGTTGGTGTGTTGGTTCTGAAGAGTAAATTTGTTCCAGTTATTGAGTTTTTCTCCCACAGTGATAGAGTTTGAGAGGTAGATTCCCAACCAGCAAAATCCTGGAGGGTAAGTGGAGAAACAATCTCTGCAGCTGCTGTAGATGTAATGACACCACTACATCACTGAAAATGCATTACCAATTTGGAGATGTTACCAGATTGTCCTTTTATCCATCCATAGGTGGCTGGAATGACAGTAAATAATTATCCGGCACTTAATTTGTTACAGATTCCTCTCACATCCAAGCCTTTCTCTCTCAGTGTTCTGGATCAGCTGGCTGCTCCAACTTTGCCCCAGGTTGTGAGAAAATACGTGAAAATCCCATAATTAAAATCAAATCACAGCGAGTATTTGACTGTCACTTGATATATGCATGGATCTGCAGGGGGTGGAGGGGACGGGTGTGGGAAAGGGGTAAAATTAATGTGACATTCTGCTCCTAGCACCCTCTTACGCGGTCGTCCCTGTGGAATCTCCACGATCAGCTCTATAAAGGCTGTGAGAAAAACAAGTTTCAGAATTGAGACTAGAGAAGTCTTTGGCTTAGTAATTAAAGCCTGATGGAAGAAAAGCCTGTGCAGAAGGCGAGGCTCTCCGAGGCATTTGAAAACTGCTGTTTTCTTGGATGTCGCATACTATTACTGAAACTCGCACACCCCTTTCAGCCTGAATCACTGCCTTTATAAAATTATGCGTCAAAATGTTATATTTTGTTCCCATCTTTGCTTCTGTCTGGCAGCCATTTTTAAATTAGGCACATGTACCCCTCGCACTTTTCTTCTCACATGTCTATTTTGTTGCTCAAAATGATAAACTGCCTTCAATGGTGAAATATGATTCTTGTATTATTATTATTATTATTATTATTATTATTATTATTATTATTATTATTATTATTATTATTATTAGCTCATAATTAGCATCATTCACTCAATGAAGAATAGGCTGCAGCACCATGTTTCATCAGAAGAACAGGTTAAACATCTCTGCTCTAACCTCTCAGATACTTTTAATTATTTATGCCCAGAAGAAGCAATAAAAGCAACTTAAATGTTGTTTTGGGGCAACAGGACTAAAAGGAATGAAAGCACAGATGACATGAGGGTGGGATGAACAAAATAATCAGCTCAAGAGAGGAAACATCTGCTGTATGGCAGCATGTAATACCACCTCCCTTAAGATCAAAGAGCTGTGAATTTGGAAGATATTCACTCATCTTTATTCTCTTAAGCAAAGCACTGTACTTTCAACCACAGCAAGAAGATTAAAATCTGACACTTCTGCTTGTTCATATTACGAACTTCATGAATTCATAGCCATAAAATAAAGTGTTCTATTCTAAATGACTTGTCTGATCTCACATTTTCTCTCATATCTCTCACACATTTTTCTCATGAACCCGAAGGTGATGGAGAAAAAAAATTTACATTCATTTAACAATACCTGCAATTTTTGCAAAAAAAAAAAAAAATTCAATCATAACTCTAAAAGTTAGTTGCTAATATATAATTTACTGACTGCAAAGAGCAGGGTTTAAATCTCCCAGACAGTCTCCTTAAATCACACTGTCTAGCACCTGTGTGGACTGTAAATTCAACACCGGGCTCGTCTGTCTGTCTCACAACAAGCACTCGAGCTGCAGACACAGAAATCTCAAAATTTCAAAACATCTGTTTTCTCGGCAACGTGTAAACACATTACCTGAAGAATGCCACTTTTCCCTACTTACTGCACATGGAACAAACATTTGCAGAAAATATGCCGGTTGAATCGCATCTTAGTTTCAAGGTCAGAGGCAGTCCTTAAAAACTGAGCAGAACATTGTGTCGAAGAAAAGAGATGGAGGAAGAGCTGTGAAATGTGCATGTGGTAAGACTGTGTTAACGCAAAACACAGAAGTTAATCCTTTACTGTTAAAATTTTTGTCTCCTTTATGTGTTGGGTTTATCAATAACACTTTACTGGGAGGGCGTGTGAATTGAGATTAGTCAATGAATTGATAAGTGTCAATTAACAGTTAATAAATGCATCTACTAATGGTGTCGATGTAAATTGAGGAATTATTTAATTGTTTTAATATTCCATATGTCAATAGACAAATGAATGAACTTTTAATTAACTAATAACTGATGCTTATGGGTTAAATTTAATGTGCACTCATTGTAAAGCATTACCAACATTCACAAAAATAAATCAGTTATTTTTAATCTATTATAGGGTAAAAAATGTGGCCCAAGGTGAGCAGGTGCACTGAAAAATAATAATAATAATAAAAAAAAACCTCACCTCATTTTCAGCTCTGTCACTCAACAATATAAAAATGCAAGTATGATAAACAAATCATTGCTTCCTGACTGGATTAAATACAGTTAGTCATCACTTTATTATCTGTTGTTGATTCATGGGACAGACTCCCAAAGTCACCCAGTAATAAACTAGACATGTGACTTCCCATGATCCTTTTATCTTTGTGGAATCTAATCAGATGTCGGTGGCTCGCCGTCCCCCAGAGGGGCTGTGGATAAGTGTATTATCTAGATCATTCCACCGCTGCTAACAAAATCACCACCAGCCATCGTTTCCTACCCAAGAGATGAACCCACCCTCCCTTAAACCAACTCACAGAGATTGCGGACGCACACACACTCATGTGCGAGGGTGATTAAGCCCTGCTCTTCACTGACATTAGCAGATCATGTGACTTTCATCAGGAAAAGGGATCTAGGGACATAAAACCATCTTTTGTAGACATAAATCCACGCAGGCTCTATTTATAAATGTTTACTATTTATGAATTTGAGCTTCCTGTTCCTGCTGCCTGAATGTAAGCCCTTCCTGCTTTGGATCAAGTAAAAAATTGTAGTTTATTACTTTACCATGAGCAGAGAGACTGTCGGCTCAAATAGCAAAGCATGACTGAGCATGACTCAGTGACTGGTCGGACAAAACAAAACAAAGATGTAAGCTCTATGTCTGAGCTTTGGACTCTGTGGGAGCTCACAGGATCACACAGAGTAACTGAGAGTAAGTGAGAAAAAAAAATCAGCCTCTGTGTATCTAAGAGTAGTGTGAGAGGAATGGTTATGAAACGATAAGAGATCAGCAGCCTCGCAGCCAAGGTCAGTTTCATCACGTTACCCATATGTTCCTCCTGTGTACGCCACGTGTGTCTCAGAGGATGCTGGGAAAAAGCTCAACCAGATGCAGATTTTCTTCACGTGAGCCTATTAGAGGAAACGTGGAAAGCTTATCATTAAAATTCATCTGTATTTGTGTATCATATCACAGTGTGGCCATGTAAATATATGATAATGTTGTTGGAAAATATATCTTGCATCTAATTGAATGGATTGGATCAGTCAGCTTTTTGTATTTCATGCTCTGTAAATATAGTGGATTGTTCATGAAAGTGATTTTTGTCCAAAGCCATGCACAGATGTGTAACTAATAAGAGTTTTCTGCACACAAGCATGCATCACAAAGTGAACCTCGTGCAGGAAACACACAGGGCAATAAACTGAATCAGGGGAGAATCTGCAACAATAAGCTCATGCTTTAGCCTTGATAAATGCTGCACAAGTCTCAATAAAAATGCATCAGGAATAGCATATGATGCCATTAAATAATTAAGCATTTGTATATTCTGAAAAGGAGACAGTAAAACACTATTGATATGCACAGTCAGGGGAGATTTGCTGTAGGAAAGTGCTTGGTGCAGGCTTGGATGGTGCCAAGAAGCCCATCGTTCACCTGAGTTACAGTGGCCGTGATTGATCACAGAAAGAGTTTAGACTGAATCATTGTGCTCGCGCCCCAGAAGAGTTTCAAGGTTGTTCGCATTATCAACAGTAAATTTTGCATAATTGAGAGCAGGCTTGTACTACACCAGTCATTTCTCACAATGCTATAGACAACTCAAGCCATTTTTCCTCCCTAATAGCATTTTCAGCTGCGGATGTAATCCAGCTGGATATGAATATGAACATGTGGTTTATGAGCTTGAAATACTTCGAGCAAAAACACAAAGTGGGTGTCATTTTATGGCTCTGACACAGCCCCGCTGAGAATCATCAACGGTAATTCTACGGTTTACTTTTTCATCATCTCGTCGTGAAAAGATTAAGTTCTCTCCTGCTTCACAGTAACAATCATTTTGGGCTAATATATGCCTGGGAGCAGCAAGTAACCACACTGAGGTTTAATTAAAGAAGAAACAGTACTACCTAGCAACCTGTGGGATTTTATGAGTAATTTTCGTTGTGTTAAACGCCACATGTTGTTGTATCTCGTATTTATCTTGAGATTCATGGGCCATATTCACACTGTAGGATGCTCAAATGGCTGAAGGACGTCGCATTATTTCCACTGTCTTTCACAGTATATTGCAAATGAAAGCAAATGAATAAATATGTGCACACTCAAGGGGAGTTTAAGATGCTTATTTATGAGGATATCTGCCAACTGCTTTAAAAAATGTATGGTCATTCACATCCTCACTCTTCATCGTTTCTTGCATTAGTAAAATTCATTAGACATGACTACTTCTCCATTGTGGTTTTATGTGTGATAGACGTCCTCCAAGGCCACCATATGATCAGACCGTGCCAGTTATTCGGTAAATAATTCACATTGCAGCCATTTTTTCTTTGGAAAGTGGCTCATGTTTGCATATAAATCATAAACATGAGTTCTATTACACAAACAGCGCAAAGCTCTTGTCTGTCATACATCAGATTTGAACAGTGTTGCAGATTCAGAGGGATTAGGACGGTGTAATTAACCCAGATACAAACCTTGAGTATTTAGGGAAGGCTTCATGATGACAGAGACAGCAATTAGTGCGTGTGTGAGTTTTTGTGCGCATTTGTGTGTGTGTGGAGCCTTCAAACGCACTGAATCAAGGTCCCCGAGCACGGAGCTTTGTGGCTAAAAATGACAGCTCTTGTCTCATTCAGACAAGATTCGTGGGTGCGATGTCTCAGCGCCGCATTACGAGCTTTCGCAGCTTTTGAGATGTTTGGTGTGATCAAAAACGTCTGGATTCCGCAAGGAGTTCTGCATAAACACAATGATTATGGGATCAATGTTCATGTTAATGCCTGCTGCCACCAGGCGTCGAGGTGAGTTTTAAAATAGTAACTGTTTGCAGGTTTGAGTGTGAATCTTCTCCCCGTTTGAGGCTCCAAACAGCTGCGACGACACACACACACACACACACACACACACACACACAGGCCCCGTTCCTCTCCACAACGTTGTTTCTTCTGGGGAAAGAGGTTGATTTAAGATCTGTGCATTTCATCACTTCACTGTGGCATTTTGGGGGAAATTTACTGATCAGTGCGTTCACAGTCTTTGACTGATCACTCAGGTGTGTCCAAATTCCAGACATACAAATAAAATCTCCAAATGTTCAGCGGCCTTGAACATAACTTTTCAAACCCAACTCTCTGGGGGCTAAAAAAACACCAGTGGGCGCTCACGCAGGGATTACTGTGGCTCTGCTTCCTGTTTGTCAATGTTTTGTGTCGTCAGTGAAGCATGCAGCGCTCATACGTGGCAGGGGACCGTGTTTTTTTTACTCAACACTGCTGATCCAGTGAGATGTGGCACTTGACATCCACTCTGTTATTAAATTTTCACACACTGCTGACCACAATATCATCAGAACCAAACATTCCTGCTGTGTACCCTCAGGTGCTTGGGCCAGTTTATGTCTGTATGGGAATGATTTTTTTTTTTTTTGGGTCAAAAAAATGCAGGCATCACTAGTGAAACTATTTATTTACCTCCAATAACAGAATAATATGAAATACTTTACAGATATATTTTTCCGTGTTACAAGGCCAAGGCAAGTTGGGCAGGAGAGGGAATAGTTATTAAGCCTCCAGGTGGACATCAGTGGGGAAAAAGAATTGGAAATGGTAAGTTATGTGTTTTGCAAATGCTTCAGCTACAACTACTTTCTCATTGCTTATTTGTTATTGGTGAGTGTGTCATACATCACATCAACCTGTATTTCTCAATACAATGCTACATACTTGAACGGGTGATTCAGCAGTTAGCTCGTCTTGGTAGTGAAGCAGGAGTTTCTTATCCACACCCGTATCCATTCTCACTTATGAATAAGAATGACAACACTGGAAAAAGACATGACATTTCCACTATAACCCTTAAAATATATAATTAGAATTCTGGGTGAGACATTGTGAGTTTTCTAAAAGAAAAAAATCAGTCATTTCAGATGAAGTTATTCTCTTAAAACTCCAGTACTCTATGCACCAGCACATCAAAGTTTTATTTTAGACTATTAATTCATGTCTGAAAAGTGTTAAAATAATTTGGTGCAGCACAACTACACCTGCTAAAATTGTATCCTCTGTATCTATCATAATGAGACTATGTTTATCCATCATTTGCACCTGAATCACTAAGAAAAAGCCCATATAATCATTATTTTCCTGCTAAACACACTTGGCATCCACTGTCTGTTTTATTCTACATGATGCAGGCATTATGAAATATAGCTATTAAAATGCAGTTTCTTTGTTTTCAACTCTCTGGATGAGCTGTTACTTTAAAACAACATGCAAAAATTAGTTGTGTGGCTTAAGGTCAGTTGGCCCAATAGATTTATGGTTTTGTTTGGTGAAAGTAATGAGCTCCAGCTCTGCGGCGCAGTCAGGAGTAATAGTCTTCTTGCACACTGGGTTCTGCTGTTTGTCAAAATGGATGACTATAATGAGGAGTTCATCTTTATTTCCATCCATTTTATTCTATCCTTGGACTATTTTAAGAACAGCACGAATGACGTCAATCAAAACGAAAATAATAATAATAAATGGATAAAGTGCCTCCAAGAAGGAGAATTCAATTAAGACATTTAAGTTTCTTCTTTTCACACATTTATAATTTATTAAGCTTGTAAAACTGCAAAATCATATACAATCTTCAAGGACAAAAAAAAAAAATTCTTAAGGTGTGCCTATTGTCTAACACTATATGAAGCACTACCGGGAAAATGTGGCGAGTATGAAAAGAAGGTGGCCTTGCAAGCGCGGCATAAGGAGGATATCTTTTGAATACTTCGGTACATGAGGCTGTTCAGTCAAAAGTGATAGAACGCTGTCCTTGGGAGGACACGCACAACAGAGACACAGAATAGGAGGTCACAACCAGCTTGGCCAACTCTGACAGAGCGTGCAGTGTGTGCAGAACATGTCTACAGCAGACAGTATTCAGTTCAGTTCACTTTTATTTATATAGCACTAGTTATAAAGCACAATTGCATTGAAGCACTACAGAAGTTAAGGTTAAGATCTTTAAAATACTATAAAGAAACTCAGAGAACAAGAACATGGCAACAGATGTATAATGTTATGCATTCACGTAGGAAAGTTATATAGGAAATCATACATTTATTAGATAAAAAGATAAACTTGGTGTATGTTTTAGGTGTCCACTACAGCTTCCTATAGTATTGCTGTCTACTGCCTTCACTATTACAGCAACATATTGTGCAAAGCTTTCATTTTAGGTGTCATAATCATTATTTTTCTCTCTTTTTCCCATGGCACTGGTGGAAGTAACATCAGTTTCCTCATAAAATTTGACAGTTTGAAAAGCTTATGACTGGCTCACTGGTTAATACTGTCTGATGAAACAGAAGGACTGAAGGTAGGATACAGACCTGGGTGCTATCAAATCTGTTTTCTCCTTACTGAGATGCAGTCTTGGTCCAACATTGTAGGACTATTGTTCAAATATGTGATTTGATGTTAGATCTGACAGGGCATAAAAATGCAAAAGTTTGGACTATGTGGTTAATTTTCAGGTTTTGTAAAATAATGAGCTGTTAAAAAATATTCCTCGGGAATGTGAATGATCTCCTCATTGACCTGAATGATGATTTATTTAGTATTATACTCCTTCAGTGCTGTTTCCTTGCTACAGCAACACAACTTAGTGGGAGGTTGTCAGGACTGCCATGATGCAAGAGATAACAGCAAGACGGAGAAAAACAGAAAACCACTCTCTCCGTGGCTTTAGAAACTAATTACGTTGTATGTGCCACCTTACCGGATTTCTGAGGGTTGAGAACGGTGGTATGTGTTCAGAGCCTGAGGGCACAATCTCATTTTACATTCAGCTCCTTTTGTAGCTCCCCATGACTGCAGGGAGCTATCGAAAGTTCTACCATCAAATGACATTTACAAAGCAAAGGCTTGGCATATTTGCTCTCACAATTGACACAAGTGATATTTGCCATTGTTGAGTTTGATTTGTTGACACCATATCCACATACAACAGCGAGTGTAGGGCCTTTCTGTGAGGTTATAGTGGTCACCTCCCTGACAGTTACCATAAAACAACGACAGAGACGTATTCAACAACATACACTCATGTATACATGTATGGCAGGCGAATACTACATAGGAGCCTGCTGATTGTATGACTTAGAGGTTGGAACCTGTTAGCCTGTTAGAAGATCAGCTGACCGTGGGGGACATCTAGTGGTGGACCAAGAAACCACTATGAACTCATGGGAGATTTGTTTGTGTCACGTCTAAGTGAGCAAATACAGCAGGGATCTTGAAGTTGCAGCAAGGCTTCAAATGTTACAAGAGATGCTTCTGCACACAGAGAAGAACTATCAGACAGAATCAAAATGTAGAATTTCTTAGTTTTTGAAGGTTTAAGGAACTTGAAAACTCTATATTACAAGGTAAAAACAAGAATAATAACTGAACACAAACTAAGTGTCATCTCTGCAATACAGTCAACAAAATGTATTCAGTAACTATATTTATTTATGCATCTGTTTTCAGTAAAAGTTTCCTTTGTGTGATGCATATTTCCATTGTGTTGCAGATTAGTTGCCTCCAGGGAGCGCCCGTCTCCTGTATGTAGCCTGTTGTCCACCTTTCCACCTGCAACACGTACTATATCAAGTCCAGCAAAAACCTGCAGAATCGATCTACAACCAGGCCTTCAAATTAAAAGCATTTAAAAGTACACTCACGCAGGCTACAGTCTCCACTTTTAAAAATATTGTTTATTTATCATTGATTTACTATTGATTTTTGTATAAATTATATTTATTTTTTTAATATTTTATTTTTGATTTTTCACAGGACAACGAAACAGTTACATACTTGCAAGACAAGATGACCTCACCAACCCAAATTATATTTCTTAGACTATTCTTCACTTTGTGGTTAGTAAAGTTCACCTTTGCCAAGTCACACAAACATACACAACTCAAGAGAAGCTGGGAATATGTTTGACACTATGGATGATGTCTGGTTAATTTATTCAAGAAATCCTTTAATGATTTATGATTGCAGAAGTTGTATTGATTCAGGGCCAACATGACAGTCTGTCAATTAAATTGTCTCTCATGTTTTTTGGGCAAATGCATTTATACAGCTGGTAAAAAATTATGTTTGCAGCTTTGCTTTATGGCTTATATATACACTGTAGCCCATAATGTTGGAATAATTTTATTTTCAGACAGATTTTTCTTTTTTATTCCTGTTTATACACATCAGTAATCATCTTTGACCGGGTCCAACGATTACACACTGAGTCCCAGTTACTATCTAGTAAATCACATTGCCACAGTCACTTCTTGAGAATAGGTAAAAACATTTAATTCCAATATTTATGGGCAGCAGTGTATGTATAGCTTTAAACATATAGCTTTTCTTTATAGCTTGTACTGGATTAACAAGGTCTCCAGTTGTTTTTTCTGTGCATTTTACTCATTTATTTTGATGATGATGATTATTATTATTATTAGTAGTAGTAGTAGTGGTAGTAATATTGATTCTGGTTTTTTTATGTATACCGTGTTTCTTTATGAATAACCAAAGACAATTCTTCACTATGTGGAAAAAATAAAGTTCAACCATGAATTGACGAAAATGATGCGTTAAACAGCCAGCCGAAGAGAAGAGGGAATACATGACGTCTGGTTAATTTATTCAAGAAATGCTGTTTGATGATTCAAGATTGAAGTTGTTGAAACGAGAATCGAGAGACGAGTCAATTACATTATCTCTTAAAATCTTGTACAAATTCATTTATAAAGCTGGTTAAAACTGTTTTCATAGCTATTGAAGAGACTAAGAGGGTTCGCAAACTCCAATATCCGAGGTTTGGATTTAATTTGAAAGCACCAGACCGGAAATGCCGTTAATTACTTGATTCCGGACAGCTTTACGTACGTCCACCTTCTCCTACCTCCTCAGGCCTCCTCCCTTCTCTGAACTAACCACCTACAACAAGTTTGACAGCTCAGCTCTTTTGTGCTCACACGTTTAGCTCCGCAGCAACACTCAGCCGGACCCACTTCCACTGGCTTTTTTACTTTTTCCCCATTTTCCCCTCCCTTTACTGTCTTATCAGTTTGGTTGGTATGTGTGCGTCTTGCGTCTCCTGCTGGCTATGAGGAATTGTATGAGTCCGTAGGTTTGGGCAGTTTTCCCTCTTGTGGTCGGCGTTGTGGTGTTATTTACTCTTTTTATTATTATTTTTGGGAGCGTCGAGAGGGGAGATAACTTCATCATGTCGAGGAGCGTGGAGGAGGTGAACAAGCTCACTGAAAGTACATACAAGGTGGGTACTTACCAATGAGATGAGAACAACAGGTGCGGGGGGGGGAAGAGGGGAAAAAATACCTCCATGAGTCCATGTGTCCCGCATTGAGACAATAACATCCGCTGTGGTTCAACTTTTTAGTGCACCTGAACGTCTCACGAGTGCTTTGAGTTCATTAAATGTGCTTGAATGTAACCCATATGCTAATACAGAGGGAATGAGGTAGCACTAATTTGGGCTAAATCTACCCTCATTTCTGGTTGTAATCATCATTCAGTACTTTTCCAATACTGTTACTTCATGTCATTATGTTCTAACGTGCTTTTAAGGAGAGTTCTCATGTGACTAACTGTCTTAAGTGCAGTTTATCAACAGGTTTGACTCCAGAGCCAGTAACTGACAGTTAATTTGTTGAATCACTGGTTTGAGGAAAGTTGCCCCACCCTAGGAGTGCCACTTCTTCCCCAATAAAGTACCACCTTAACTCAGCAGCATCGCCTTTACACCTTTGCAGGAATCTGTGCCAATTTCTAATTATTATCTGACTGTGTTTATTGTAGATTAGGAGGTGATTGGAAAGTGAAAGTGATCTTTACTACTGTTTCTGGTGGAAAAACATTTCCTTGATCCACCATATCCAATAAAGCAGGCGGATATTATGGCCTGAACTGTAATACGCTCAACAGGTGGCACAGAAACTGTAACCGTGTTCAAAGGAGCTAAAAAATATGATTTAACGCCTTTTCTCAGAATTATTTAGAGTGTCTGAATTGCTTTTCTAAGCTGGCCTTCTCTTGGGACAGCCCCCGCAGCTCCTTGGTGTGATGAAATGCAGGAAAAAGACTCCAGGTTTAATAATTTAGCTGGCTGTGTGTGTTGTGTGGTAAGATTATACAGCAAGCCCTTCAGCAGCCGTCACCTCTGCTTCGGGACTATAATCAACAGCACCTTAAGGCTCCTAAAGGACCTCACGTATGCATGACTAGTGCAGCAAATTAAATCAGGTTTTATTATTTGCATCCAAGCATGTTGTGGGAATTTAATATTTAATGAAATTTGAAATAATGGCTATTTTATAAAGTGTCTCAGAGATGCTTTAACACTAACAGAATGGAGAACCTGAAGCAATATATGTATAGATGGAAGGGGAAGATAATTGATGTAAAACGTCATGAATTACAAGATGCAAAGTGCAAGTTTGAACATGACAAGTCGATGAATTTGTGCCCGAAGGTTATAAGTCAAAGCACCTGTTAATGAGTTAACAGAAGGGTTTAACAAATGTGCACATCTTATCCCCTCGTACCTTATTCTGATGTCACCTATTTAACTCAGAACCTTGTAAACATTACCCAGAAATTGTTAAATCTCTCTTTCCCCCTCATCTCCTTCCCTCCAGAATGTAATGGACCAGTTCAATCCAGGACTGAGGAACCTGGTCAACTTGGGCAAGAACTATGAGAAGTCAGTCGCAGGTGAGTGTCTGACTGACATTTTAATGATTCCTGGTGATTTGGAGTTAAGGGATGTTTAAAGGTCAGGATAGTAAAGGCTTTTACTACTGCAAAGATCCCACTTTCCTGCATTATTACCATAAAAATCGCCTTCTGCCAGGTCTGATTTGTAATTTTGGGTCAATCAGTTCTGATGTGAATGGACTTGAATTTTTGCAGATACAGACGTGTGATACATGAAAAGAAAAATCATTGTAAAGGTCTTAGTAAGGTGTTTGGTCATAATGTGGCTTCAGTAGAGGTGCAGTACTCCTTTGAATGGATTCTGAGAGTCTGAAATCCTCATTCTACCAAAGGATATATTCTGTTTTAGTGTGTAGATGATGATGGTGGGGAGTGATGGTCCAAAATCTGTCAACTGGGTTGTGAGCTGGTGAATGCAAAGGATAGAAATATAATACTACTAATAATATATGATTCATCTTTTTCATACATATTAAACCACTCAGTGACCCATTGTGCTCAAAATGTTTTCAGATTTGTACTTCAATTTGTCATCCTTCCACACTTTGGAACATCTGAACACTACTTAGTATTTATCAGACAGCAGGGAACCTGTTGTTCTCTCAAATTATTTTCCTAAACATTAATCAACATCTTATTATTTTCCCAGCTATGACCCTGGCAGGAAAGCTGTATTTTGATGCAATGTCAAAGATTGGGGAGCAAGCTGCAGTGTCTCCTGTCTCCAGAGAATTAGGTAAGTTTCCATATCACTGTGTCCTCTTGTCTGCTACTGGGAGAAATCTGCACTGCAGTGACTTATTAACCACTGTTTTTCTCGTTAGGTCTTTGATGCATTTATTTTGATTTATTAATGGCTGTTTACTGGCATCTGGTACTGACATGTACTGTACCTCTGTAATTTATGTGACCAGTATCAGCTGGATTCTACATACTGAGTGTCATTTCAGTGACTCATAATTTAATAGTGCTGTTAAATCCACTCACATGATACGACGATATAACATAAATTTACCCAGTCATATGTCCAACGCTGCGGATCACTCAGACCATTTACAAGAAGTCAAGCAGAAAGGAAAAAAACGAGAATATGCATTAACCCTCTGGACGTTACAAAAAAAACACAGAATGTGAGCGTACATGCTATTAAATATAAAAAATTGGCTGAATAATATGGTCCTGGATGTTTGAGACATGCAAATTAGACAGAAGATGAACAAAAATATAGAAGGGAAACAATTCTAATCTTAGGAGTAAAGATGCAAAAAAAGTGCTAATGACACTGTCAGAAAAGGCCCCTATATCTCCTCTCCTCTCCTCTCCTCTCCTCTCCTCTCCTCTCCACTCC
>JAPQRQ010000027.1:13346228-13356564 GCA_037367365.1 Apogon talboti | reverse complement strand
TTTGGGGCAGAAAAGTCATGAGGCACTTCTCTGAGATGTTACCAACAGCGTCAGTGGGAGGGGTGATTTATTAATGAACCCTAGTTGGTGACTCACAACATCAATTCTAGTCATAAAAAAAGGAATACATGGATGAATACCACCTTTACCAACTTTAACAAGGTTGTGCAGAACAAGTTATGTGTTATTTGTGCGTGTTCAGCAATGGGGTCTTCCAAATCACTGATCTACATCACAGGGGCATCAACACTGTGTGGCAACAGCGCTGTTGTGATGGAAGTGCTTCAACACCCTCACACTAATGACAGAGAGCTGGAACCGGAGAGAAAGGGAGAGAAGGCTGTGGGCATTCCCACGCTTTGTTTCTGACTCATTCAGAAGCGCAACCTTGGACTTGGCTCTCACCCCCGCACACATGCACCGATACACTCCAAATGATCACTCTCCATTTCTGTCTTTTGAGACGTACAGTATTTTCCCTGTTAGCTGTGACAGCGACGCTGACAAAGTGTGGCACGTCATCCTCCCATCAAGTTTATAATCACCAGTCTGTCTTCTTCCCCTCTCCTCTCTCTCATGTCCTTCCTCCTCCTCACCTGAAGTTTAAGAGGTTCCACAGGGAGATAATAGCAGAGCTGGAGAAAAAGACTGACATGGATGTCAAATACATGACAGTGAGTAGTTAGTGAATATGTGTGAGTGGTTGAGGGTGCATGTTGTGTGTGAGTCATTCTGTGCTAACACCACTTCATCCTTCCCCCTTATGGAAACATACTTCTGTATAAATGTACAGGATTGTTGGTTACTATTTGTCCTCAGTGTATTATTTCATTAGTCTGTCTTTATTAATCATCTTCAGGTCATGATGGGGGAAGCACTAATTAATATGTTTGCAAATTAAATAAAGTACAAAGAATAGAAAATCTGAAATAATTTTCAGGTGAACAGTGGTTTCCCTTCTAAAACACAAGCCATTAAAACACAACATTTGTTATGTCTAGTGTATGCTGCACTTCTAAGTATGATTTCAAGTGTCAGAATATATGTAGGTTAGGTTACATTTGGAAATAGTGCATCATTCACGAGTTTCTTTCCAAGTTGCTGCTGCAGCACTGACATGGATCTTTCCTTTGGTCTAGGCAACCTTTAAAAGGTACCAGATGGAGCACAAGATGAAGCAGGATTCTCTGGAGAGATCGCAGTCAGACCTGAAGAAACTGAGGAGGAAGAGTCAAGGCAAGAATGCCAACAAGTATGAAAGCAAGGAGAGTGAGGTGAGATGGATGGATGCTCTTTCTATGTGTTCATATGTGCAGAGTAGTCTGGTGTACAGGTCTGTTGAAATTAGCCTGCCTTTAGCCCACTGTTTTATGTCTGAACTCCTCTGTATGTAAAATAACCTGAACCTCAGTTTTGAAGTTTTGAAGAAGTTCTGGACTGTATAATAAGGCAGGCCTCTTTGGTTCTTTTTGTGCCATTTTCTTTTGGGCCAATTTAATTATTTTAATGGCATAGTACCATTATTGCATATGTGGCTTAGCGTTGCCCAAGACAACTGTGTGTGGTGGTGTAATGAAATACAAGCCAGAGAGTTTTCTCCCATTTCAGAATAATAATGTATTCCGCCAGACCTCTCTCCAGAGATGGCACAGTGCAGAGTTAGGTCTGGCTGTGTGCAACTATGTGCTATGAGTTGTAATTGCATGTTGGTTTACCAACCTTGACACCTGCAAAATACAGTATCATGTCAGAGCCAGTGTAACTACAGTTGGGTGTAGTAAAGTGCCAGCTGTGTGTGCAGTCATACAAGTGAAGATCTGTGTTTGCTGTTAGAAATTTTGTCCATTACATGAACATATCTGCATGCAGTCCTCTCTGTCTGACTCTGATGTTTACCGTAATATTTTGGCTGATACTGATGTGACTTTCTGTTTCTTTGTTTTCTGTTTTTAATGCCCCTTTCAACTATGAAATTCATTATAAATATAAAACTGATCACTATTTTATAGTCTTTCAGTCCTTCATCACATTATTATTGAATGAACAGGTTCAAATGCACAAATTTATGAAAACAAACTTCAATATAACATCACAAATAATAAATATCTGCAACTGTCAATGGTGAAAAGATATCTTATATGCTGATACCAATGTCTGCCAATATCAATGTTTAGCTGATGTATTGGTGCATCTCTAATCAGTACCTTTACCCATATGTTCACAAAAATGGCTGTGTACATGCATAAACATATAATGAGACAAGAGCAATGTGATCACTATCATTGTAATATGTTTACCATCTTCAGTTGTCTGTCTGTCGTATGAAACTGTTAACTATTCTCATCTGATTCACCTACATTTACACAGTTAGTCATTGTGGAATGTGAAGTCATGATAGCTGGTTTAAATTATTACGTGGCACAGCCACACCTTAACAGTGACGGCGCAGCACAACAATAATAGAAGAGTTTAATCTCAAAGTTGTGACCCTGAAAGCCCAGTAGCCCCAGGTCTTATGTAACCTGCCTCCCATTGATCCTGTCGGGCAGCCTGTCCGCTTGGGTGTGTGTATGTGTGTTTTATGAATGTTGAAGCGATTGTGTGATCTGTCAACATGTTCTACCCTTCCTGAGCCTTGCAGAGAGCTGGGCCCTACTGGATACAAATGAGTAAAAAGGAGTGTGAAACAGTTACTGGCACCACTTTACTTAGTTTTACTCCACATACACTTGGTTTATCAGTGCGTGGAACCAATTAACGTCATGCTTAGTTTACTTCCTTAAGGTAACTCACCCCCAGAGTTGCTACTATAAGATTAAGCTGAACATAACACAAAAGTAAAATGAACCTATTTCCAGCTGCTTTTTTTTTTATAACAAATGTCCTCTGATTCGTAAGTCTCTGTCCAATCAGCTCTACTAATTTCTGTCTTTTACAATATTTTGTCACAGTTTGCTCTGTCCTTTGCTGCTTTCCCTTTATACTGTAACACACATCCTACATTCCTGTCCTTCCTACACCCTCTGTTGTTTCCTCTTTCCTTTTCACCTGTCTGTCATCCCTGGGCTTGCCACCCAAACATGAGTCAGAGTTTTTGCATGCCACTGTGCTCACTTATCTGATTTAAGGTCAGGTATTAGGATTTAGACACCTGACAGACATAGAGATGAGCCGGTAAACAGACAGGGTGGAGAGGCAGGAGCTTACAGCAGCAAATGATTCACTAGACACCAAAGATAGTTCAAAGCCAGAGAGGAGTCTGTCAGACAGTAGAGAATGGAGGGGAATAAGGGAGACAGGGAGAGCCTTCACAGCAGTATAACAATTGATTATAACAGTGAGTCCCCAATGTTTTCAGCTGTAGACCTAAAAGATCAATTTTGTGTCTCCTCAGGCATAAATATGCCATAAATTGAATAAATGCAATGTCAGAATGTCAACTCAGGATGGCAAGAAAAACTCAACAATTCCTTCCTTCACAAATAAGTAACGTTAGCTTGGCAGCGACATACTGGTCACCAATTAATTCAATCAAATGTTAATTAAAACCAACACGTGACAGAATGACTTTTTAACTGTCAAAACACTCTGTAAAAGTTGGCTTTCCCTGATACTCAGTGCTTCGTTTGGAGATGTTTGTCCGATTTGTTTATTCTAAAGCATTCATTACTGAGGTCTTTCCTCTTCATTTGGAATGACTTTAGTGTAGCCGACATTTACAAACCCCTCAGAGAACACATTCTAATGAATTCACATATCGTTTAATGTTGTGTAGTTTTGAAAACGGCACTGTGACTCATTTTTGGTCCCCGAGTTGGGAAAGTCAGGATTAAAAGATTGAAAAGGAGTCTGTGCATAAGTTTACTACATATTAATTTATCTACCATGTCTATTTACACGTCAGGAGGATTGTGATTTCTTCTTAGAAGGTTGTTGTGTTGTGTTCTTCATGTCTTCTATCCCTGTTGCCATCATACTTGGATGACTGTGACTCGGTAGATTGGGTCATCAGTTTGATCCCTGAACCATGTCCACATGTCCAAGTGTCCATGAGCAAGAACTCCCAAGTTGCTCCTAGTGACTGTTTCACTGGTGGGAGTGTTTGTGTGTGTCACGGTGACACAGTGTAAAGCACTTTGAGTACCATATAGGTAGAAAAGTGTTATTTAAATAAGTCCATCCTCTATATAACACCCCTCTCTTTCTTACCTATAGATCCCATGATAAATGTGAGTCGTCCATAGCAACTGGCGTACTGCAGCGTTGAGAGATGTGAAACAATTACGAGTGCCTGTGTTTGCATGTATTAATACGTCAAAGCAACATTTCACAATCCTCAGTTTTCCCTCTCGTACTTATTAGTAGAAATCATGCCACCCACTCTCACTATCTGTTCAGTATGTTTTTGTTTTTTTTTCCTCTTTATCCCCCTTGAGTCTTAAATTCAAATTATATTTACTGGCCTGAAATGCATGCATTATATTTTATCCAAGAAATATAAAAAACAAAAAAAAAACAGATGACAAGAATTTCATTACTTTGTAAAGCATGAGATAAATTTGCTAATGAAGAATATTCATTAAACCAACAATAACTAATAAAACAGCTCCATTAACTAAATACATGAAGTTCATATATGCTTTCAACCTGTTGTTTGTGCTTCATTATGATGTTCGTCAGCTTTCCCTTTAAATGCATTAAATAGTTTTGACTTAATAGTTCAGGAGAGATCTTTACGGTCTAACTATCACATGTCCCGGATTAAACTAAAAACTGTTAACTTACTGAAAAACTAGGAAAAAAAATACAGCATACACTGTGGATATGTAAACTGAGTTCAGAGGAAATGGGAAGGAAAAGTTCTATTTTTGCTGTTATTTGTGTAGGAGTGCATGTTTTCCTCAGAGATATTTGCATCTGCTTGTTTGCTGATGTATAACCATAAAGGTTGGATTGTTGATCGAGATGGAGATATCAGCTTTGAATGCATAAGTATATGTATATAAGTCTACTCGATGGCATTAGAGAGGCAGACAGGCTGGTTGACAGTTTTATTTGGTCAGGCAGGCAGCACTATTTGAGCAAGAACCTTATCTGACTGCCAAAAGCTACGTAGCTTTTGTGCAAGTGTATTCAGATAGTGTTTTGTTATGCTTTCTGCAGCTTTTAAAGGAAAACAATTGATTTTCTAGTTCTGTTTGAGGTGTAGCCTGAGAAGTCTTGTGAATATGTAAATAGTGTAGATGTTAAAAACAAAGCTACCTTGAAAGAATCAACAAAAGCTCCATCACTTTTTTAAATTCTGTGGCATAAATCTTTGAGGTATGTGACATTTATGTGGTAGAACTTACTAACACAGTACAAATGTTTCTGACTGTGAGGCGTGGGAGACTCTTAACATGGTACATTGTTAGCACATAATTACATTTAACCCTCCATAGCTTGCTTGTAAATAAAGCCCTAAGCTTTTTCAGAGCATGGTTGCAGAGTAGAGGCTGAACAAAGACGATGTGTGCCGTTGTCCTGACAGCCGCTACAGGTGTGCCTACCCCAGTGTGTGCAGATGATGACAACGTGGAGGGTTTTTGTTTTATTCTTTGAGTTCAGTTGAGTTTGAGATTCCAGCATAAAAAAAAGCAATGTTACATATATTTAAATCAAAGTAATAACCACACCAGCCGATACACCCAAGTTATGGAGTACCGGTGTGAGTATTTTTTATGAGTGGTTGTATTATTGTGAATATTGATTTACAGTACATCAAATCTGCAGAAGCCAAATTAAAGGGGAAAATATCACTTCTGCTGCTGTCTCTTCTGTCAGAGTTATAAGACTAAATATAAATATAGATGTTTCATGCTGCTGTGGAAAAAATAAGACATTTCTACAAGTTTTTTTTTTTTTTTTTTACACAAGACTTTTACCCAAGAGTCTGACTGAGGCTTAACAGTGATAATCATGCATTGGGGGTAGACTTGATAAAAGAGTTAACAGAAGGGGGTAGACTTCTTGTTTCTCCCCAGACCTGTTGAAGTACAGTATGCTGAAAGGTAATTACAGAGTTTTTAATCAATAATGCCAAAAAGCAACTAAGCTCTGCTGCTTTATTATATGGTGTCTTTGACATTTCAATAGTGATTGGTCAGCAGCGATACTATAAGGTCTGTTAAATACATATAACAAACCATTACTGATTTATACAGTGCTAATTATAGAGTCTAAAGGACTATTCTATGTAGCAGAGGTGATAAAATCATTTTCAAATCATTTCTATATCAACATTTTCTGTCAGATTGTTGAATCCTTTAGAAAATATCTGTGTAATAAGCAGGATAATGAACAGTTGGCTGGAAAGTGGTGTAAAATAAATCTTTTCATGGTGATCAATGTGGACCAGAGACATCCTGTCAGGGTTTGTTTTGAGTGGCACGCTATACCTTATCCTCCATTATCATTAGCCTGATTGTCATTGTTTTTAGCAGCTGTTTCACTCCAGTTCCATCATATCCACTGTTCATTTACCAAAAAAATCTGCCAAAATACATGAATCTTTTACATTTAACCATTTCCCTGTGTTGATCATTACACAGAAAAAATACGGACCTAGTAGTTAATTCAAACATTTATTAGGATTGAAGATTAAGTGGCGCATTTCCTCTTATGTGCACATTCGTATGGACACACACTTAGGAAATGAGTTTCACTCGCCTTCAGACCTTCCCTAACCCTGTCTGTCACTGTAGATAAGACACACATCCCCTTGACTCCTTTGCAGTGTCTCCTCTCAGTTCCTGTCGCTCTGTCCTTTCTCCTTCCACCAAATGTAACCTAATCCATCAATACAGTAAAGTCAAGTTTGATAATGGCTGTTCCCCTGCAAGAGAGAGATTAGGATATTTAGAAAGGAGCCCTTCACCTTTCATATCTGCGTGCCCTTTTTTGGCTTTGTATAGATCAGCAGTGAAAGTAAACATATGGCTCCAGGCCATGTGGAAGACGAGATAAGACAACATGATGATCTATTTCAGAGCGCAGGTGAAAAGGAACTAGTGGACTTCTATCCTTTCAAAATGTCTTGTAATATTTGCTCAGAGAGACTGAGACATAAATGTGCATGTTTGTATGATTATCAAGTGAAGCAGCTGTATGGTCATGTATTTGTTGCCAGTGCCTGGAAACCTTGACGAGCCGTCAGATGGACATGCAGTTGTTTATCGCAGATGGCTGTAAGGAAGCCCTACTGGAGGAGAAGAGACGCTTCTGTTTCTTAGTGGACAAGCACTGCATGTTCTCCTACCAAATCACTTCTTTTCATGACAAGGTAATGGATGCCGCTGATCATTGTAGCATTTGAAGGAGGCAGAAGTTTTGCTTAGCCTTGACTAAATATTTGAAAAAGACAAATATTTTACCAAGAATTTAGAAGAGTAGGTTTGTGACCTTGTTGGCTCTACTTAATCAAGAATCAAGAATACAAGGCAGATAAAATTATTATAAATCCTGCGGGGCACCTCAATACATCGTGTTACCATAGTGATGAAATTTTCCTGATTATTCCTGATGTGATGTTTATTTGAATGCCGTCCCTTATCGTTCCTGCCTACCGGACAGGCCAGAGACATTCTGTCGGCAAAGCTGAGCAGCTGGCAGGACCAGTGCAACGATGCCACCAACATGCCTGAAAGCATCTTGACGATGATCGAGGGACTGCGCACGCCAGTGTCCATCACACCGATGCCCTCTCCCTCCCCGTCACGACACAGCATGGTACGATCAGTGGGAGGAGGGTACAGTACATGTGTCCCTGTGCTAAATATGTGGCTGCCATGTTTGTATTACATTAACTCATATGTACAGTTAGGTAAAATTTTAATATGTCACGACTGGAGTTGGTATGAATACTGTTTTATGAATTTTATAGTTTTTTTTGTTTTGTTTTTTGTAAACGCACCAGTAATTGCATACATGTTCTTTTCTCATTGTATTGTTGTTTGGCTATTACTTGTAACATGTCACTGGTACAGTAGCTGAGCATGGGACATTGTTCAAAAACTCATGAGACACATCAATTTAACATATCATATTTTTGTTAAAATAATACTGATCCTCATTATCATAAAAATGTAACTATCAGTTCTGGTAATTGATTATAGACAATAATCCCCTCATCTATCATGAAACAAATGGCACTTTATGATTGTACAGATGCACGGGTTTCATCATACAGTGAATCACAGTCTGTCACAGATTGACTTGTTGGATCGCAGTAAATGAATGTTGTGTGGACTAACATGATTTAATGTTACTGTTGCAGAACATAGTCAATCCTCCAGCTCCATCTCAGAAGGCTCAGACCAGCCCCCTAGTTAACATGTTTAACCAGGACAACAATACTTCCCGCGTACACACCACTACCAACAACAGCACAGGTAGTATGAATCTGGCATCACCTCTCATTAAGTCTCATTAACTCTCTGCTGTGGCTTTAGGGTTACTTAATCCAGAAGCTTATGTTCTTCCTTTAAATGTGAATTTTACTTTATGATGCCTTTCTTCACTTCTCATTGCTCTTTATCTGCCCTTTAAATGCTACAACACCCATTCTAAAAGAGTTGTAAGGTGTAGGTATCTCGCACTAAAGGTATCTTGTTTTTTTTTTTCCTCACTGTCACCTCACTGCTCTCCTTTTTGTATGTTCACATCAGACCACGGGAACAGCGATGACAGCAATCTCGGCAGATCTGTGTCTGTCGCCACAGGACTCAACAATATGGTGAAGAGGCCGCGTGTGCGCACCATCTTCCCTCACACTGCCGGCAACAACAGCACGCTGTTAAGCTTTGATGAAGGGGATGTTATTATCCTTCTCATTCCTGATGAGAGAGATGGGTGGATGTACGGAGAACTGGAGAAGAATGGAAAGTAAGAGAAAACACACTGCATATATAGAGGGAAAAAATATGTCATCACTGACTGTAATCATACATAAGGGCCATGTTGTTCACATACATGATTATATATCCTGTGCATTATGCAGCACGCACTGTGTGATGAATATATGGTAACATAAGCCTAGATATTAACTGAGATTTGTCCATTCTTATTACATACGAGAGGGTTATGTGCTAACTCCTGTTCATATGTCAGCAGGGTTCTGCAGAAATAACTGCACCAGTTTTCATGAAATTTGATAGAAGGGTAGGGCAACAGCCAACAAACCCTCTAAATTTTGGATCAGATTCATGAACAGAGGCGGAGCCTGGAGAGCACAAGACTAATTTAATATTCAGAATGATAGCAGTTAAATAAAACCTAAATAGCCAGTGGCACCAGCTGAAACAAGGAGGAAATATAGGTCATAATGTGGTCTGTTTGTGATTTAATAATCAGAAGCAGAAGAGTGGACCACTGGCCTTGGCGGTGGTCTCCCAGGTCTTAACCGATCATGACCCAGCTCTCAGTTGTGTCAAACATGGTTACCTGGTCTGTCTGTCTGTCTACCAGCCTGGCGATTTCGATCATTTGGACTGCACTGTCCTAACTAGCCAGATAGTCCCCTGTCTGATTGTTATTCTGGACATGTACATGAATGCACACACCTCTAGGCTTGCCGAGTGCTGCCTGAGCTGGAACACTCGCTGATAAGGAAATCAAAGTAAAGTATGGCCTAAGGGTGGGATGTACGATAGTAGACTGGAGTGAGGCAGAGAGACAACTTCAGAGTACCACCTGCTCTCACACAGACGGGCAACAACCAAGTCTGCTCTCCATCGTTCTCTGATGTCTGACTTTTAAAACTGAGATTTGATCCAAACCTCTTGGAAGTGTATTTTGGAATTTAAATCATTCATCAGTTTTGATGCCTATCACTATCAAGGGAAATTAAATGGTAAATATACTCACAAAACTGATCAAGGGGTCAATGGAAGCATTTCTGAATTACTCTCAGGAGTACGTCAGACTTTGGTTTGGCTGAATTTTGCCAAGACTGAAATCTGAAGTAGCATAAAAAGTGTGTATGATCATGTTCATCATTGCTCACCATCAGATAAGGTGGGCTTGGACGCGTCCCAGAGGAGGTCTGGAATTGATGCATGTGGGTGTCCCATGGGTGTCTCCTTTTCTCAGTTTTAACCACCTGGCAACACCCAGACTGATTCAGAAACCTACACACAATACTGATGGACTGAGTCATGGAAGTCGAAAGGACAGACAGACTGAAATCACAGACTCAAAAGTGGACAATAATTACATTATTTAACAAACTACTTTTAGCAAGTAATGTCCTCTGAGTTTACTTGTCTTTCACTTTTCTAAAATGCAAATGCACTCCATA
>JAPQRQ010000027.1:13335055-13346128 GCA_037367365.1 Apogon talboti | reverse complement strand
AACAAACTACTTTTAGCAAGTAATGTCCTCTGAGTTTACTTGTCTTTCACTTTTCTAAAATGCAAATGCACTCCATAAAAGTGATCCCATCATCCATCCAAGTAGTGAGTTTCACTTTTCTTTCCTGGAAAACTCAGTAATATAAGCTCTGGCTACCGGCACCGCTAGAACAGAGTTGCCCTGGAGCAAAGCTGTTATTAATCCCCAGGTGTCTCTGTGAAGTTGCTCAGCAGCCAGCAGGAACAGTAGTACTAAAAAATGAGCGCATCTTCTCAGTCCAAAACCTTTTCCTAAACATATAAAGAGTCATTGTTATTACAAGTGAGTTTAAGTGAGCTGTATTTTCCAGGAAGGCTTGAGGTCATTTATCAGAGGTTTACAAAGAAAACGCCTGTTCTTAAGGCAGTTGTGCAAATATTAATCATATGTAAGGAGAGGCTGATTGCTACATACTGATTACAAACGTTTGGACAAGTTTAGACAATGATAAAGCAATGACACAAAGCCACTGGTTTGAGCTTGTGATACAAACTCACTCACACTCATTTTGTATTAGATCTTTGCATTCTCTATGAAAATCCTACAGTATTATTATAAAATAAACAATTTTATCTGTTAAAGCTGAGAAACTGTTGGAAGACTCTTGCCTTTATTTTGTTTAATCATTTGTCTAGCATCATTACATTTTCATCATGATGTTTCTCAACTTGCTTTAGTGTTTTGATCACTAACCACACCATTATAAAGTCAAGTTTATTTTTGTATGTGTGTGGGCAGGAACAAATGGTTGCATGATTTTTTTTTTCTTACCCAGGCCACAAGAAATTTCATAACTATAGGTCTCTGATGTCTGACTAAGACATAAAATCATTTATCAAACAGATGCATTGTGGTTCGAAACAAATGTTCAGTATTTGTGCAGGTTGGAGAGAAGACATCAACTACCAGACTTTCATCTTTATGTTAGTGGGTTCCTTCTTCCTCGGAAAAGATGGAAAATAACATACTAAAGCCAACAGGGAAGATTTGTTACCAAGAAAACAAAAAAACAGGAGAAGCATTCAACATAGTAGCCTGCAGGGAGACTTACAAATCCAAGTTATCCATTCATCAGGATTTATTGGAGGTAATGAATTTGAGCTTTTTACAGCTATTGTAATGATGGGCAGGCATCCACACAATGTACACAACAACAGAAGGAACTATAAGAGCCGTGTGTAATCTCAGTGCAGTAAAAATGAGCAGATCTGGCTCTATGTCTCCGTAACTGTCTCTTCTCTCCGTCTGCCTGTCCCGGTTCCGAGACTCAGAAAATGATGATTTGAGGGTAAAGTAACAGAGCTCTTCACCGAGCGGCAATAATTTAGATGGCTGGGGAACGAGAGCTGGTACAAGTCTGGCAGTAGGATAGACGGCAGATATAATCATCTCTAATGTGGTTCCTCTCCTTTCTCTTTGTCTCTGTTTTTTAAGGAGGGGCTGGTTCCCTTCATCTTACTGCCGTGCACTCACTGAGCCACTCGTGAATAACAACAGGTAAGGAGACGCCACCTTCCAGTAACACACACACACACAAGCCGGTTTCATGTTGCAGCCAGCTGTATTGTTGGCAGGGCTTCCTCTAGTTACTCCTGTTAGAGTGATAAGCTTTCTAATCCTATGCGGGACTCTCCTCTTCCTCAACCTTTGATTCCTATTGTGCTTCAGTCACATTCTGCCCTTAGTTTCCTGAACGGCTGAGGTACACGACACCTTTTGGTCTTAAAATGATGTATTTAGGATCTAGATATGAAAGTGAAAACACGTAGCCCTCACACGTACATTTAATCCCATTCAATCCAAAAATGGACTTTCATACAAGCCCAGCAAAATATCAGGAAACAGGATGTTGTGTGCTGATGAGTAGATTCTGCTGCTGATGAGAGAAAGAGGGGGTTCAGAGACATGACTCCGGGGTTTTCTTCAAAGAGACTAATCCCTGTCGGATTAATTTATTAGATCCTAATGTGCTGCACCTCCCACAGAGAGGCTGACAACTGCTACCAGTCATGGAAACACAAAGTTTCAACCAGAGCCAGCGCTACGGGACATAACACATACAGTACATACGTTAATGGGACTGTGGAACCCTGAGTGACCTCATTAACTCTTTAGCTGCTGAGTTGATTCTTAAAATGATGTCTCTAACCGTGGTGCTAACTGACATAGCACCAGGCAAAAACCAAATCCATGCAATTTACTGTAACTGGCAATGCAGACTTTAAAACAGGGGTCACCAACTCTGGTCCTCGAGGGCTACTATCCTGTATGTTTTAGTTGTTCCCGTCTTCCAGTACACCTGACGGGTCGTTATCAGGCTTTTGCAGAGCTTGATGATAGGCTTATCATTTGAATCAGGTGTGTTGGAAGAGGGATACAACCTCGAGGACCGAAGGTGGTGACCCCTGCTTTAAAACGTCCTCAAAGCTGTGCTCGTAAAAAACCATCAGCAGCAAACGACTATACAGTTGAGTTCAGAAGGTTACATCCATCTCAGCTAAATGCAGTCAAAACCAGTCTTTCCAAATTCCGGTTTCAATATACATTTCTTCCTTTTCCTCGTTTAGCCAACCTACTGTATTCTGATGATGAAAAATATCAGAATTACAGTATGGAGACTTTTTAGCTCCCTTTTGCCTTCCATTGTGGAGAAATCTGACAAGATCAGACAGGGAGAAATTCCCACATGTCTGAAAGAAGTACATTAATTTCTGCAAACAATAATACACAAATAGAAACACCATGGAACTGTGCCGCCGGTGAATCATTCAGGAAGGAGCACTGAAAGATGAAGAGGACAGATTTTGATGCGACGGTTCCAAGAGCATCCCAGGACAACAGTCTTTGAACTGGCAAAGATGTTGGAGGGAAAAATGTCTCCATCCACCGCAAAAAGAGTTCTGTCTTGTTAAAACCTGAAAGGCTGTTCCCCAAGGAAGAAGCCAATGCTCAAAACTGGCCTAAAACAGCAGGATGATCCAATAATCTTGAGACAGAATGTTAACAACATGGCTTAAGGCCAAGGTAAATGTTTTTATGGTGGATATCACCAATCCTTGAGTGTTGCCCAGTAGGAAGTTTGTGCTGAATTGAAAAGCAGGCTCGTGTGAGGAGGCACATTTAGTTGATTTAGTTGCACAAGTTCTGCGTCTTAAAGCTCCTGCAGAAGTGTGTGGTATATTACAGAGAGTTGCATAATCTGAAGCAAATGCAAACAAATATTAATAGTGTGTCTAAACATTTGTCTATCTGAGAATGTGAAGTAAAAGTGGAAGTTGAAAAATTGCTTTGCTGTAAAATTTCACACCCATCTCGATAAAGTAGTCAGGCTAACTGACAGATGGAAATCATATTGAAATGAAGTGTTAAAAAAAAGTCTTGAATGCATTTAGCCAAATTGTATGTAAACGTCTGACCTCAACAGCTGCCAGTAGACAATTGCATGTCTTGTAATTGGTTTAAAAGGCCTTTTGCTTCTACTGTACTTGTCTTTACCGTTGCCTTTTCATCTGTCTGGTTTCCCTCTACTTATGTGTGCTCTGCGTTTCTATTTCGGTGCCGTCTCATCTCTCGTACCATTAATTTTCTTCCTCCTGCTGCTACGCCACAGCGTCTCCGTGGCCCCGTACAGAAGTAGGAGCGTCGTCAACCTGCATCATCAGGACACAGAGACCGACGAGGCGACCATGGTGCTCCCCCCTGCCGATTACTGTGACACCCCACAACACAGCCTCATCAAGAACAACACCTCATCCACCAATAACAACCGTCAGCACTCCCCCACGCCCTCTGCGGCCTCCTCGTCTTCGTCTGATCAGAACACGGTCAGTCAGTGGGTCGCTGATTTGCTTAATGTGCATCCTGGGGCATTTTCATAGTCGCCTCAGTAGTTAAAGCGTCACGGTCTGTTGCCCAGCAATCGCATGAAAAAGGGGCCAGCACAGCTAAGTCCTACCCTTAAAACCGATTGCTCTAAGAAATTAAATGAACCCGGAACAGCCTGACCCTTTTGTCTTGCTGGCACGGCCCTGCTGTAGTGTCCTGATAGGATTGGCAAAGCAAGGGCTACGCCTCACCTGATCCTTGCTGGAGCACGGCTACTGTACGCTCAGCTGTACCGCCTTATCTTGACTGCGGATGACAGTGCTTGTGTTTGAGTTGGTGGTGTCAGATGAGCCTTTATGTCTGTCTCTGAAACTTGACCACGCTCTGATACACTCAGTGTCACCTGACATACACGATAAGAACCGACACAGTGGAAAAAATGCATGCAGTTTATATGATATGTGATATAAACTGCATCCATACTCAGTTCTGCAGTGAAATGGTCTGTTTGTAACCATAGAGAAGGCGTCACTTTTTAATATATCAAAAGTAAATATATCACTGTTTAAAAATGTATGTAAAATTTTTTTTGCCACCTCTCACATAAAGAGAACTATAGTTATTACTTTATGAACGTCCTTACATTTGTGTACGATGCAAAATGTTTGCAAAAGTTGTGGTTTTACCTGCAAAGGCTTTTGTAGTCCACCTGTACTGAATACATGTAAATGTGCTGTGGTCAGTCAGACTTAAACACACCTGTCCTGTCTGAACAATCATATGTGCACCCTCCGCACTGCCTCACACTCATTGTGCTTTTACAGACGATGTGTGAACTGTTGATGGTGTTGGTGCTTCTCAGCCACAGTGGGTTGTTTGCATTGTCCCGTTTTATTTTATTTTTTTTTATGGATAGCCACATTTATGCGTTTCCTGTTGAAGACTATCAGACCGGTGACCGGTGGATGCCGATGGCTGCATCGCTCTTTTCTTCCCTGAACTGCCTCAACAGAGACGCTGAAAACAGAAACCAGTGTTAGTGTGTGATCTTTGGCTGTTCCAGATGTTTGATGATCAGATAACAAATGGAGATACTTTTCTATTTCTTGCCAGTGCAGTGTTCATTATTTAACACTCATGCCGCAGGCAGAAATACAGTAGTAGTCAGTGATTGATTACCGTTCTAGTGTGTGTGAATGTGGCCTGTCAGTCTACATCCGACCTACACTTCATCTTTTCACCACTGACTCTTTACTGTGGTGGAATTCCAGACTGGGTGAACCCGATACCCACTTTCTCTCTTTATCTCTTTTTCTTCATTCTTTCAGATTCTCGTGTTGTTTTGTTTATCTCAACATCAGCGCACTTGTATCAGTCCCCAGTGCATACCTCTCATATCATCACTCTTCTTCTCTTCTTTTTCATACCTCCCTCCATTTCCAGGGTAAATAAAGGTCACTTCCAGGGAAGTTTACCCTGCTTTCATTCACAATGACTCACAATCCCTTGCTTCAGCTCAAAACACACACACACACAAACAGATCCCAGAATAGACCTGCTTGTGGGAAAAGCGCTGCACTGCTACATTAGACTTTAATACTTGGCTTATGTTCACTTCCATATATGAGTGGGCAGCTGAGGGTGTGTGTGTTGTTGTGTGCCTTTGTGTACTTGCTGGGTTAGTGAGCAACTTGTGTCTGCAGTTTTTGTGACCATTAATGTCAGCCTATATGCTGTATCACTCTGTTGTCTTCAAGGACTTGGTTCTGAATAAGTTGTTAAAGTGTTTCTGAACCAGACTGATAGGAAGTAAGTAGAAATGTTTGTTTTTGTTTTTTTTACAACTTTGATAGTTTTTTGATTATTAGTTGCTCATTCACTTCGGAGGGGACATTGAGCAGAAGTCCATATATATGAGAATTCATATTGTTATCTACAACCTTGCTGTTCTTAAGTTGAAATGGATGAAAGTATTAGTAAAGGCTTTTTCCAACCCAGCAGGTTGGTCCACAGGAGGAAAGATGAGAGGGGAAGGGAAGGAGGAGACAGGAGGGTAGAGGGGAGGTGGGGTTACCCTGGAATGCACTGTCACTATGCAAAAAAAAATGCACCCTCACTGGTTTGGTGTTTTGTACTGAAGAACAGATAAGGACTTTACAGGAAGGGATGTATTTAGAGTATGGGACAGAGAAATATGTGAGAGATCGAGCTAAAGAAGGGCAGAGACAGTGGGAGCCTTCACGTGGAGTCTAAGTCAAAAGGGGACGACAATATTTCTGGATGTTTATAAATGTTTAAAAGAGGAAAACAAAGGTGAAGACAGTGTTGATTCTCTGACTGAGAAGTGAATTGGCTTCTTGACTGTGATGGAGTGTAGGCTAAGGCTGCTGTCATGTCTCAGGAGACAGGGTTAAACGGTATGCGCAATCGTGCAGAATAAATTAGAATTGTTTATGTGCAAAAACAAACGTGGCTGCCCCAACCCTGAGAGCTGCTACGTGATTATTATCCAAACATCTGCAGAAAGGGGGACGGATGTTAAACTGTTTCAGTCCTGTGGGAAATAACGGCGGTCAAAATAAGCGGCGACTGCCAAGCTGGAAACGCTCAACCCTGCTAACTTATCCACTCCTGCCCTCTTGTGGAATTTCTCGAGGACTGCAGTTGTGTTTAGCATTCATGGCAATGCACCGACAACAAAGTATCTCTTATAGCTGCAGTTGAAAAAAGGGGGAACTTTGAACTCTGTGTTTGCAGTAGACACACGCCCACCCATAAGCTGATAATGATGGACAGACTGGCCATGAGTCTGAGTCTTTACGTGACTGAGGTACAGATTCAGTCTGACCTGTCATTATGTTGGTTAGATGTCTGGCTTCATGCATAGTCACAACCGCCGAACCACAGCAATGAGTCCACAAAGTCAGTGTGATCAGGAATGAGTCAAGGTGTACACAGTAACCATTTTTGGTAGATGAATAGAGGATGATTGTGCTTTTAATGCTGTTTATGTTCGTCTTTAGCAAAATACTGGGCATCGCAACACTATGGTTTATTTCAAGATGACTGAAGAGTGAGAAATACAGCAATATACATGGGAAAGGAACTCAGGCGTGTCATATACAAAGGTGATCTTTCAGTCACCTCTGTGCAGAAGGAGGCATCAAAATGTGAGCCCCACTCAATTATCCAACAGCCAGGTGGAATATCTAAGAACAGGATATTTTCAGTTCCTGTCCATTAAAATAGGAAAGCTCCAGTTAGATGGTCGTCTTTACTTTGTCTGATCAATGTCTGTTGTCTGACTTTATCAGGAAATGTAATGCAATGAAATCAGAATGCATTTAAGAGAAAGTGGAGATAGTTATTTGGCATCACTAGACGTGTGCAGCTGCACAATGGAAGGGGGTTGACATTTTGATGCCCCTTTCAGTACAGAAGTGACTGAAACACCTCAGATGCATACTGTCTGTACCACGCATGTTACTGTATTTCTCAGTCTACAGTCTTCTTGAAATTTGACACTGTTTTTGAGATCCTCTATTCAATGCTGTATTTCTGGGGGAAAAAAATACTTTCAGACGTAGAACAAAACTTAAGGCGTTTGTGTTGTAGTTCATGACCTGCCCATACTGTACTACCGTGGCACTGACATTTGGTCATCTACAGAGAACCTCGTGTGGTTAATTGTGGAACAAAGTTACAATTCAAGAAGGTCCACATTCCACAAACTTGTCTTCTAATATGACATACCATGTCAACTTTCCCACACCCTCCCTCCTCCTCCTCCTCAGCGTATCCTGTGTGTCCTCTCCTGATGTAACAAACATACAGTATGCTCATCCAACAACTATCAGAAAAGGCTATGAATAAAGCACTGGAGGCATGAACGGGCCATGGTATGAGTCTACTAGCGTGTGTTGGACTTGATACTGATGAGGTGTCCGTTTCCTCCACAGACGGCGCAGCCTAACGGCATCTCAAGACCTCCACCTGCGTACCTGGCGTAAGTTCTTAACAACATACAAGTGCCAATCTGCCGTTCTCTAAATCAGATTCTTCACTCGCTTCCGTTGTTTTCACAGGGGCGGGAACCCATTTGCCACAGTCCGGCTACGTCCAACCGTCACCAACGACCGCTCTGCACCAGTCATTTGACGCGTCCACATTTCTACCCAGCCTCGATTCCCTTAAATTCATGTCAACCATCCTGCGTCGTCAACCTGGGACGGGACTTTTCTCGGTCTGGATGGAACCAAACAAAACCTGGCCAGCACTGAGAAAACAAAATGCCATTGGAATCTGGGATGTCCTTACTGCTGCAAACTCTCATAATATGAAAGTCTGTGGGACCACTTTATCTACAGAAGATTCCTATATATTTAAGATATATATACACATATATATATATTTTCTATGTCTGTTTTTGTCTTTTTGTTTGTGGTGGCGATGTTTAAAGGACCACATTCTTACCTGCACTTGAGAAAGAGATGAATAAACACGGTCAGAAAATATTTATGACGTTGCAAAATGACTGTTAGAAATCTTTAATGTTGCCATAGGACAGTAGAGGAATGTACTGTAGAGGACATCTGCATTTCACCGTCAGGTCCTTGTGATAATTGTTGCTACTCAGTGTCGATACTGATTAAAATGATTGTCAGCTCTCATTGTGAGGAGACAACTGTAAATGATAGAGAGATGCACCACAAAGGCACACATGTGATCTGTATCCTGAAGTCTCTCGTGTATATACATTTGTACAACAAAAGCTATAAATGTTGTCCTTTGCCATCTAATTTAACTTTTGTAGAACCAAATGATTGTGTTAACAGGCCTTTGCCTTAATGACAGACCATACCTACAGTAACAAAGATCACTTACCTGTTGCTATATTCAGTTCAGATTCTGAGCATGAGTAGGTTTCCAAGAACTCATCTTCAAATAGACAGTGCAATCATTTTTGCTTTAATCATTACACATGGTGTTTTAATACCACAGTGTGTGCACCTTTTGGGTTTTAAGCCCCATTACACTAATATTTGCTATATGGAAAATAAAGATTTATTTCTTCACCTGGTTTTCAGTTTTTTCTAATTGTAGATTGAATATAATGAAACTCTATTTAGCTGTCGCCATGTTGGATCTTTGGCACCCAAGATGACCATATTTGGGCAAAGGGGGCATGCTACGGGGTCAAAGGTGAGCTAATGCTAAGTGTTTGCTTACCAACTTGGAACAACTATAAACTTAAATTAAGCACTGATTAAGTCATTCTACAGTCTTAGTGGAACCTGTTTACAACAACCATAACTTTTGGGATTTTTTTTTTTTTTTTATTAACCTCCCAGGACCTAATGTCCACATATGAGGACACGAAATTCACAGCTTTATATGGAAAAAAAAAAAAAACTCCACCACAAATGACATTCCATAAAAATTTTCAAGAATGCATTTGAAAAAACTGCTGCATCATGATGATTCCAATATAAGCAATTATTGAATTAAAAACAGCCAAAACTCAAAAACCTGTGGGGCTCCTGGGTCTTAGGAGGTTAAATATAAAATATAATGCATATCATACAGACCTGTCAATCAAAGCCAAATACATCAGAGCCTTCTATTTGACCTGAGGAAACATTTAAAAATAGACTATGAAATCATTTACAAGACCTTCCAAATAAAATGAAAGAGCTGGAATGACTCCTGGAAAAATTGACTGACTTTGTATTTTTAGAAAGATTTTGCATTTAAGTCTATGGCCCGCCCCTAGTGGCTGTCAGTGGCATTACACCTTTATGATCTTTATGCACTGGCTTCAAATTGAAGCCTTGGTTTTAACACATAGTGAACAGTGTCATTCTGACAACTTATTTTTCATTTTGCTGGTGTAGTGCAACTCATCCAACAGTTCAATGAAATGAGGCAAGAACCCCAAAACTTAAGTAGCATTCTTTTTTAATTACAGTAACTCATATATAAAAAGTAAGAACCTCAATCATAAGAGCGTGCGTAGTGTGTTTACTAAAGCAACAAGATTTAAAATCCCTCCCGCCCTGTCATATTTGTTTTTTTTTTCTGCTGTGGACAGTTAAATAACAGCTTACAGTGATGGAAGACATACATAGATACGCTGTAAATACAGGGACATAGACATTCTCAATTGATTGTCTGGTTGGGAGGAACAGGGCAAGGTGACTTGTCACAGAGTAGAGTACACCCATTATTCGCTTTTAACTCTCAGCATGCTTCTTTGCAGTGACACTCTGCAGATTAAAGGAGGAGTTTGCAATCTGACATGACATTTTCTTTAAGTAGGTAGAAGTCCAAAGTCTAACAGTGATTGAGGCTGTAAAGTCGAGGGCTTTTTCAGATTGTATGTACCTGAGGTCTGCATTGGCCCTGGAAAAGCACAACCTACAAGAATCATCATCAAACAAACAGTCAGTGCAAATATGGCCCCAAGAAAAATATCAACAAAAAAAAAACAAAAAAAAAAACAGACAAAATACTTCAGGGCTTTCTGTCCGACAGAAGTCCATCGTTCACCCTGGACAGTTCATGTCCAATGAAATTTTTTTTGTTTTTTTTTTTAAACCTGAAAATGCACAAACGCATGTGGCATTCTGAGACAAAAGGACAAAATATCTCCAAAAAAAAAAAAAAGGGTGCATTTCCTGAAAAATCGAATAGATAAGTGATCAAAATGGATGGTGTAGGGTGTACAATGTTACTAAGCACGATCTTAAACAAATATATGTACTCAGTTTGCTAGAAAAGACAAAGAAAAAATGACTACATGTGGCCTAGCAGTGGCTGGACAAAACATGAAGGAATCTGCTCAGCATCTTAAATAACTGAGCTAAATCTACAAAGGAAACGATGCCTGATGGAATCTGTGGTGATCACTCAGCATGTGGTGAAGGCACTGACAACAGCTGGACATTTACATATGCTAGATTATACTCTCAACTAGCAGATGAAAATAGAATTTCTACACATGCTCTAATAAAAATTCACATCGTAATCAATGGTAATAACATCATGACGAATTTGTTGTACATAATGGCAACTGCAATGTGCAACGTAAAGAAAAGATTACAAAATCAAAGACGCAAAAATACTGGGTTATGTGTCAGTGCGCGTGTGTGTGTGTGTGTGTGTGTGTGTGTGTGTGTGTGTGTGTGTGTGTGTGTGTGTGTGTGGGTG
>JAPQRQ010000027.1:13308671-13322657 GCA_037367365.1 Apogon talboti | reverse complement strand
CCAGGTGTGATGGAAGAGGGCAACATCTAAAACATGCAGGACACCGGCCCTCGAGGACCAGGATTGCCCATCCCTGTTGTAGATATTTCCCTCTTCCAGCACACCTGGTTCAATTAATGATCAGCTCATCACCAAGCACTGCAGAAGCCTGATAACGATGTAATGACATCCAGGTGTGCTGGAGAGGGAAATCTCTAAAACATACAGGATAGGGGCCCTCAAGGACCGGAGCTGAACTCCCCTGACTTAAATGCTGCAAATCCTAAAAATAAAAATTTTAAAAATCCTCTTGAGACCCAGCAATGCATTTTTTCCTCTGTTGAGGACAACAGTAACGCTTTGCTTAAAAAAAAAAACAACTGTCCTCTATAAAGGACATTTCATTAAAATAAGTAAAACATGTACTGTTTCTTGATTCGTATGTAATGTAAGAAAGCCAAAACTTTAAGTGGCATGGATAAATTTTCTGCCTACAATATATTTTATGATTTAGCATGAAAGATTGATGATAAGGTTGCAAAAGATCTTTTACATTTTAAAATATTTTGTAATGATAACAGTATTACATTTTTTTCCATTGATATACAAATAAAATATAATTTTACCTTTTGGATGGAAGTATATTTACCAGTATCAGCTAGGAGCTCTGGAACCTGAGCCAAACCATATCATGAAATATGGAGGTGGAGGCAGGGGTCAAAGGCTGACTGGATTTTATTCTCTTTTGCAAAAAACTAAACTAAACTAATGCAAAGAACAAATGTGATTATTAGTGCCTTGTGAAACAAACATTCTTTTGGGGCAGTAGTGTCTTTAAATGTGCTATAGGCCTAAAAATAAACCTTGGCCTTGACTGGTCTTATTTCTGTTGGTCACTAAGAACAGTGTTGATACAAAACATGATAGGACAAATACTTTAAAATGTCGTCCCGTGCCACCCTGTGAAGACCTCTTGCCACCCCATATAAATTGTCTAGATCTGCTACTGTCAAAGCATAAGCAGTGGTGTGAACATTAATTAGTGAGTAATACAGTCTACAAACAGACGTAGTGAAACTCATTATCACGGTATCATCAAGTTTTCTCCTTCAAACAAAAACTCATGCAGTGAACATTGTGTGATCACTTGCTGTGTCAGCTGATAGTTTACATTATAGCCCTGTTAGCTTAGTTCTGTTTTTAGACAGAAAACAGCCATGTTAAATTCAACTCTCTTTTATTTACAGTTTGTGTTGTCAATAGCTGCTTTAAAGATCTGTCTGGAATCGTCCAGACAAGATCAGAACTGTCCCAGTTTTGTCTAAAACCATGGACCAAGAAACGGTGAACTTGGCAAAGATAATAACATCACAAAACAACATTATACCTTTGTAAGCCTCATAATCCAACGCACCTGTGTAGAAGAAACGCTGCCATTTCAGCATCAAACTCCATTCTTTTCATTCAGAGCAGTGTCCAGAGGGGAAAATAACAACAGTGCTTCTAACTTTCTTTTGAATACTTGGGCTGGTGTTTGTCTTCCACACCACGGACAGAGTGACTCACTACTTCCTCTAGTGGTCGCATACTGTACATTCACGTTATACATCACTGTGAACCACTTGAGTGCTTGTCTCTGGGATGCATTTACATCTTTGACTTAAAGTTTTAACAGTCTTATACTCACAAGTCATCTATGAATATTTTAAAGTAGAAATAATACATATACTTCCTTTGAGACAGGGTTTTGACTGCAGAATATTTCTTTGTAGTAGAGTTTTATTTGTACTTGTACTTAAGCATCTGAAGCACTGTTTTCCAGCACTGAACCTAAGCACATAGAGTCATAAAGCATATACCAGATTGTGTAAATGGAGTGCTTTCTTTTTTGTTTCCGTTCAGGGGCCATCATGCCTATCACGCTGCTGTGGGCCGTGGATGTTTACGGCAGGGTGTACAGCCTTTCAACCGCCGGTCAGCGTTGGGAGCGTGCAGACGATCGGCTGCTTGAGCTGAAGCGGGTAACTGCAGGGAAAGGCCGCTGTTGGGGCATAGGCTGCGACCACCATGTTTACCTCAACATGATGCCTAGTGAGACCCCGATCCGCTACAGAGAAGAGACCTATGAGAACCAGGTGAGGTTACATAATCGATATACTCACAGTGTAGACGCTTGCATGCGACAGTAATTTATGGCGTTTGTGTCTATGTGTTTCAGAGGTGGAACCCAGTGGACGGCTTCACCGATATGCTGTTACCCACTGACCGCTGGCCGTGGAGTGACGTGACAGGGATGAATCCTCAGCCACTCCACAGCTTCCAGCTCCCCTCCCTCAGCTGGGAGTGGGAAGGGGACTGGTATGTGGACCAGAGCTGTGGAGGAGAACCCAGCCAGACCGGGGTGAGATGCAACGCATGGCCTCATAAACACACACTTCTTTTCATTTTCCAACTCCCTTCATTTTGTGCTGCTGTCCGATTTTAAATGACGGTACGAACAATAAATGTTTTGTGTCGGCGTCCCCTCAAGGGCTGGGAGTACGCAGTCGACTTTCCAGCCAACTTTTCTCCGGATAAGAAGTGGAACTCTTGCGTTCGTCGCAGGCGCTGGATCCGCTACAGGAGATACATTGCACAAGGGACCTGGGCCAAGGTTTTATCATTTTCTGTTTATTTTGTTTGTGTAAGTATAAAAAGACATCCAACTGAGTCCTGGTGTCCTTGTACAGATCCCCTTGGACCATCCCAGGAAACCCCCACTACCACTCTGTGACATCAGCTGTGGAGGCTGGGAGATGAGCGACCACTCTGGAAGGTACCCCTACCTCTGGGGCGTGTCTCAGCAAGGACAGGTTAGTCATGTGACTGAAAATCAAAGCACGTGTAACTCCGCAGTCACAGACATATACAGTATATGTAGAAGCTGCGTTGGTCACCTCAGTCCATTGCTGTGATGTCAGTGCATCCATTATTTTGAACTGGTTGGGAATGTTGAGTAAATACATACAAATAAATACTAGAACTGTGGTTTTTCGGGTTCAAAATGCACAAATATATATCTATTTCTTAGCCGATGTCATCTTCTTTTATAATCATGTTCTTGAAAATACTAAGCCAATGAGGGAACTGTGAGTTGAATAAGAAGTTATTTATTTGATATGGATAATTCAGTTAAACACATTTCCAGTTTAGTGCATTAACAGGCAGTTTACAGAGTTTATATCCGTTACTAATTTTTAAGTCTTGTTCATAGCTGGGATTTTACAGCCACTAACACGCACGTAATCAAAAAACACAGCTTTCAGTGTCTTAAAAACTACAACACAGTCTTAAAACTATGCTTATGGATTAAGATTAAGGTTAAGATGACACCAAACACTGTAACTTGGATCACAGTCAAATGGCAACAGGCTGCTGTTACAGATTTAGTTATAATTTTTGGCCACAGGGGGGCAGCATGACTCCATATAGTTTATATATTTACAAACTGAGTCAGTGTAATCCTGGTTGTTTTGATTTGAGGTTTTTCCCAGACACAACAAAATGAAACGTTAGATAATACTGTCTGATGTTCTGTTAATGATCAGAAATATATCATGCTCACACTGTTATTTACTTTATCACTGATGTTTTTAATGGATGATCTATTTTAAAGTAACTATGTACCAGTCAGTCTGATTTATCGTTCCCCTGCAGGTGTGGTTCAGGGAAGGCATCCATCCTCGGGTCCCAGAGGGCTCCGGCTGGGAGGAGGTTGAGGTTCCCAAGGAGGTGGCTCAGTTATCAGCTGGTCCTGGAGACCTACTGTGGGGTTTACTCTGGGACGGGAACCTGCTGGTGCGCACCGGCCTCAGCCTGGACAGCCCAACAGGTCGGTATTCACGGCATGCATGAAACTAATCTGTCGCATTAATGTAGTTCTTTTTACATGTTCGTTCTGTTATTTTTGGAATGCGTGATATGAACCATGTATGTCTCTCTTTCTTTTGACTCTGTGATTTTTATGGCCTTGAAAATGATAGATTTCTCTTGTATTGTATTGCACTATATAATATCAATGTTAATGTGTTAACATTATAAATCCTGATAATGTCCTTCAATGACACAAAAAGTCACACTCACATTGTTATACACTGATAATCAGGAACAACAGACGCATATATTTATAAAACGATTTAAGAGTAAGTAAATAAATACATGAATAAAAATCTGGACTAAATGAGCTGTTAAAACTAAATTTTGCTTAGTAATACAGCTTAAATTACTGCACTTAATGGTCATAAATTGCATGGATAAGGTCATGATTTTGCATTGTGTCTTTTTACAAACAGTGTTTTCACTTTCTTCTTTCTTTCAGGTACATCATGGGTAGAGGTGGAATCACCAGGGAAGGAGGTCGAGGCGCTCCACGTGGCTGTTGGAGTCAGTGTGGTCTGGGTAGTGACCAAAGACTACAAGGTAAACACACACTCTTCAGATGTGTTACACGCCGAATAGCTGTGGAATCGCCTCCATTAAAATACGTGTCTTTCTAGGTGTGGTTCAGGCGTGGCGTGAACTCCCATAACCCGTGCGGCTCTGGCTGGATCAGTGTTGGAGGGGAAATGATGATGGTGGACGTTGGACTCAATGACCAGGTTGGAATATTTCCATTGCAAACATCATCACATCATTATTTGAAAGCATGTAGTTCTGCCTTTCCAAAACTTAGGGTGAAGGACCTGAAATGGGTCACAAAGTCAATATGTATGATGTAAAAAAAAAAAAAGAAAAACAAGGAAGAGTTCATAAAATATGGCTTCACCAAATCCCAGTAATGATGTTCAATCATGAAGCCTAAACTTCATAAATGAGCACACATCTCCAAATGAAGTATAATCAATATGGGGGAAATATGTAGATGTTATGTTTCTGGGTCACAGGGAGACACAGAATTTCTGGAGCTGAAAATATTTGGCAACCCTGATATAGTTGGACTATGGAAAGAGCAACTTCATAAATGTAAAATCAAAAGTACAGCTCTCACAAATTGAGGTGATAATAAAATATAATAAAAGAACACAATTAAATCATTAGCTCATTCATTCATAACGAGGAAGGTAAGCCATTAATTAGCTTTGAACGCAGGAACACGTAAATAAAAAAAACCTGCATCTGTGTTCATCTTTTAGGCTCATTAAACAAAAATTGCATGGCGTTGATCTGACGCAAATGGTTCTAAAAAAAAAAAAACGTATTACTGAAATATTCAAAGACATTACTGATAATGACACACATCAGCATGAGGTAAGTGTCTCAAGATGCACTAACCAACGTGAAGTCATGAAAAGAGTAGCAGTCAAATGCTTTATACTCTGTTATGCAAAGTAATTACAATTACCTCAAATAACAGTGATAAGATGATTATAAAAGTACTGTGTCTGGCCTAAAACCTATCAGTCACTTTTGTGTTTATGATGTGGCTTCAGTGCAGCCGGTACTCATTATTTTACTCCGTTATATAAAAGAAGAATTTGAGCTGTATTAGATTTTACTGTAGTATTGACTGTAAGCCTATTATTTTACAGCAGTATCATGGCCTTTTTGACTCCTTTAAACCTTAATGTAGGTAGTTGACACTGTAGCCAGACTCTGTTGGACCGATTCACTTTACCCTCCGCTTTGGATCTGATTTCAAGACAAGAGCAGATGAGTTGCTGGGGTCAGAGCAGAAAGACTTCACTAGCACTGCAGTCCTACATCTCACACCTCCGCCCCTTATGTCTGTCACCTCTTTTCCCTTTCGTCCAACCAGATATACCTCGAACCTCTAGTCCTTGCCTTGTAACTCGAGTGCAGCCAGCCGTTCCAGCCAATGTCCCGGCGGTATCACCTCAGGCCCAGCCTTATATATCCCCAGACTGTATTCCTACTGGCCTGACATATGGGAGATTCCCTAATTAGAAACTGGCCAAGGCGTCGTCATCATATCCCATACTTCATATTTCAGGGCTGCAGTTACGGATATGACTTGTGTGAGGCGGCAGGTGCCAGCGTTACAGTATATGACCTTATAAAGTAACAGTTGTGCAGCGCTCTGGCCTCTGGTGCATTTTGACGAGTGAATGAAAGTTATGTTATCTGACACTTACTATGAAGTCTGTAATGGTATTTAATATCAGTACGGAGACTCTTTAGTCTGATTCTTCAGTTCATCTCATTTAATTCGTAACACACACAGTCTTGGATCAATCCACACAACATTAGTCCTTTGGAATAAACCTACCATTACCTATGCACGTTAACTGTACGTCCTCTTGAGCTACGTGGCCTAAAACAATCATAGAGGCACATGTTGAAAGTGTAAACATTTGATGAAGATTTGGTAACCTGCATTTGTATTAATAGATTTTTAGCCTGCACATGGAATAATTGCACTTAGCACTGGACAGAACTATTATAATTTGTTAAAAGAAACAAACAATGCACAGGTTTTTTGCTCCTTATACCACAATTGGAATAGGTTCAGGTGGACTTGTCTCGAGCTTGTGCAGCGCTGAAGCGACATGTGGCTGTAGGTTCGGGTATACACAACACAACACAGCGCTGTTCCAAGCTGGAACATGTCCCCTGTTGTTGACTGGCAGGAACAGGCAGAAGAGGAATTCTGGTGGACGCGGCTTCTGAAGGAGCAGTAATGGGAGGGGTGTGTTTGTTTGGCTGGAGTCGAATATCAACAGTCTCATTCAAGAATCACAAACACCACCTTTTAATAAAGGGAATAGTGCAGCAAAATACTCAGACTGTTAGAAAGGCTATGTAGGGTTGTTCCAGAAAGCAGTTGGTGTGCTGTATTTTTCTCTAAATTGTCTTTTTTGTTTGTTTGTTTGTTTTTTTTCAGGTTTGGGCGGTTGGTGAGGACCGGGGCCTGTATTTTAGAATGGGTGTGACCGCATCTGAACCAAGCGGGAACGGATGGATCCCTGTTTCTGCTCAGTGGGGGAATAATAAAGAGGTCGTTCCACCCAGGTCTGGAGGTCTTTTACTTTTACACATGAAGCATAGAACTGGACCGGGTTTCACCAGGTCCTTGAAACATGTTATCAAATTTAAAATGTAAAAATCTGAATCTTGGGCTTTTAAGTTCCATTTTGACAGTTTTAAAGCATGACTGGATGGTTAAGTTTTACAGTAGTTTTAAAAAACATAAAAGACATGCTCCCTGACGTACAAGACCTCTTGCATTATGAGATTTGGATCTACAGTTCAATGAGAGACCTCATCTTGAAAGTTAAGGGTCCGTTCGTGCTGACGTTGACCTGCATTCATTGTTACGTTTAATTTGTCAGAGCCTGTAAAAACCCCTGCTTTGTACGCAGACGACTATATGGACCTGACGGAAAACCTTTATAAAATTTTAGTTTCCTTTGTTTTTACACTATTTTTATTTTCTGTGTGTGTTGTTTTAATAGGGATGACTGTGAGTTCAGTGGCCAGCTGACAGAGGCCTCCCAAGGTTCTGTTCTGAGCTGCACCGACTCTGAGTCCGAGGTGGGCCCCGCTGAACCGCAGGGCAGCAGGAATGACACACCGGTCCTAGAGCCAGCAGACCCCTCAGTCGTTCCATTAGGAGGGGCCGACACACCGACACTTCCATTAGAAACAGAAGACGAGCACGTACCGGCCCCACAGAACACTCCCAAACCCTTCATCCCCGCCAGCGACAGCTTCATCAACAGCCTGGTCTCGGATCGCGACAAGACTTCCACACCGCAGCCGTCCATCACAGAGCTTCCACAGGAGGAGGGCAGGGACCCGTCGCCGGCCCCCATACTCCCAGCCCCCGAGGCTGTGGGGCAGGACCACCCCTGGAGTAACGTAGACCTAGAAGCTCAAAGTGCACAGATGTCAGGCCCCACGCTGGGGGGCAGCAGTGCCGGGGCCACCTACGATCTGGGTCTGGAGTCCTCTCAGGCTGTCGGGGAAGCGGACGGACCCGTGTGGGCCTGGATCTCAGGTGGAGGATGTGATGTGGACTCAGAGTCACACGTCAGCTGGCTCAGTCCAACAGGTACACGGAAAAACCAGTATGGGATTATTTTAACATGTATGGATTCACTCATGAACCTTGTCAGACCAGAGCTGAGTTTAAACTAGATTTTTATTTAAATAATATTAACTTAATAAAACCCAAGATCAACTGCCAAACTTTAACCTCATTACTTTGAACTGGCACTACGCATGTTAAAAAGGAACCATACTTATGGAACGGCTTTGGGTTCACTTGAAAAAACATAAGTATATAATCTTTTTTTAGTCTTGCCATATGTTGAGGTGAAGGCCTCATTTATGATATAACCAAGAAAACGGGGAAAATAATGCTGATCAAAAACAACTAACAGATACTATTAGACTCAGAACCTGAGAAATTGGTGGTGATTAAAAGCAAATAAAACCAATAAAAACTATGAATCATAAATTAGGTCAGATAAGAACAATTATTAGTCAACTTAAAAACCTGAAAATGAAGAATGCAGTCGTTAAGCTTCTGCTGTTGCTGTCTCATATTGAAGCTGCACAATGAGTGAAAGTAGATTCTCTAAGATCAGTGCCCATATTAAAGGATAGCAATGGACTAATGTTTGGGGGTAAAGACCAATAAGTGTTTTATAAATGGATTCAGTATTTATCACACCCTGAAGAGACCGACGGCCATCCAACTCTGACAAATTGACATCACTGTAGTGTAGTCACCATTAATGCATCTTAAAGCAGAGAGACAAACAGCAGCCAGTGGTCTAAAGTGTTGCAGCTGAAGGATGCATGTATAGAATGTCACTGTAGTCTAAAACTGATGGAAAAAAACGCCTCAATAATCATGTTTCTGCAATGCAGCAGAAACTCAGTTTACCCCTATGAAAGATATTTTTAATATTTTAATAATGCAAGAGGATAAGGTGTTCCTTGTACAATTTGCACCTCTGCACGCGCAAGTAATACTCTTAACAACAGGGTATCCGCAGGGTCTTAAAAAGTCTTAAAACGTCTAAAATCCAATAATTTTAATTTAAGGCCTTACAATGTCAAATTCTCTTAAAATGTCTTGAATACGATTTTGAAAGGTCTTAAAAATGTAATAATGCTTCTTTTATTTAAAACAAATGTGGACACTTCAGTCTCACTTTGAAATGTTTTGATTTTTGAAGACGTTATTGTACTCTTTTTGCCAGTATGGATGTGAAATGGGTCTTAAATTGTATTCATTATGGGCTTAAAAAAAGTCTTACAAAGTCTTGAATTTGACTTGTTGAAACCTGCAGAGACCCTGAACAAATATGCCTAAGTGAATCAATGTTGAATCACATCAAAATGAATTGATCCTGGAAGTCTTTGGCAACGCCCAGCTCTACATGAGACAGAACTCAGCTCTGAAGGAATGTAAATGAACTGTGACGGTGCTCTGTAAATGTAACCTGTGGTTAAAGTTGGTTTATATCTGTGTTGTACACTGTGCGTCTGTATGTCTGAACCATTACATGTGTGCAGAGTTACTGTTGGTGGTACTCCTCCGGTGGTGTGTCTGTCTGACATGGGTGTCTGTCTGTCAGGTCCCCTCACCAGCTCCCTGTCGCTGACCCCGGTTCAGTCGGCAGCGTGGAGCGAACAACAGGAGCCGCAGGTGAACAGAGAGGAGACCAGCAAGAGGCCGCTGGAGAGGAGCAACGTAAGAGGGTCTGCAAGAGTCTGGTAGAACCTGTGGTCTCGTCACATGTATGGTCACACCTATCTGTTCTTTTCCACATCAGTCAGTGTGGGTGCGTAAAGGTTCGCTGCGCTGGTGGAGAGACTGGAAGCCTCAGCGCTGGGTGGATGTGGGCGTGGCTCTGGAGCAGTCCACGAAGGCTGACGGCAAGAAGGACAGCATTTTCTTTGTCTACTACTCACAATACGATGAGAAAAAGGTTGGTTTCACTGTTATTATTGCACCGAATTATCTAAGTTTTAATGTTAAATAGGTCAGTTTGTAAATATTTATTAATGGTACAAATTATAGACAGTATATCAAATACTGTATCCTCCAAACTCTGTGTATTTATTTAACGTACCACATGTGTGACATGTGGTTGCCAGTTAATGGCATCATATCCTCTTGACTGTTATTGCTGGCATCAGTTGACTTGTGGTTTATTACCTGTTACCTGTGGCTGTTTGATTCGAATGAGACACCATTTGGCCGGTTGACAGGTGTAAATATGAGCCTTGGTTTCACTTTCAAAGGTGCACTGTTGAGGATATCCTAAGGCTGCATTCCTCACTCATGGTTGTTGTCTTCTGTGTGTTCTTGCCAGTATCTCCACGTGTTCATAAATGAAGTCACAGCGCTGGTTCCGGTGCTCAGGGACTGCCACTATGCCTTTGCTGTGTACACAGGCCTAAGGACCAGGCAGAGGTGGCCTCTGGTTCTTGCAGCACAAACTGAAAAGGACATGCAAGACTGGGTAACATGGTGTAGCTCAGAGCATTGCATGCTGGGTAGAATACTTTAAATTCTCACACATTATTTACAAGCTAAAGCTGACCATCCTCTTATTTGTGTGTTGTTCACATCTGTTTAGTTGTGTCTCTTGTCTGAATGCTGCTGTGAGTGTCGAGGGATCACAGGTCCCCCGTCCAGACAAGCACTGTGGTCCACCACCACAAAAGGAGACATTATGGTCCATGAGCCTTCCTTCACCCTTGAGGCCCCTTCAAACACAGTGGCCTGTGACCACATGTAAGGCTGACACCGTGTTGTGGATGGACTCGTTCTACTTTGTTACTCTTACTCCGTTTCCATTCTTTTCTTGTATTCTTGGCCTGGTTTCCCATCAGCTCTTTGTGTCTGCATCATGTTAATTCTTCACCATGCTGCTAACATGTTAACATACCAAGTGAAAGTGGGCACCGTATGTGTCGCTGATGTGCCAGATCCCTTTTGTGTGTGTGCGGCTGCACTTAATGTCCCTTCCGTAACATGTGTAATGACATATGTGGCTAACGCTGGTTGCTTTTGCTGTATGGTGCTGCAGGTTCTGGCGGCAGGTCCCAGGCCACCTGCGCTGTGTAGAGTCAAACAGTCTGGGGCTGGTGTGGGGCATCGGGTGGGACGGCACCGCCTGGGTCTACAGTGGGCACTGTAGGCCACAGCCCACCCCGGGTAAACATGTCTATGTAGACATTTACCCATGTGTTCCCTACAGATTAGTTTAGAGCTGCAGATATTATTCAACAGGTTGTGAGCTGTTAAATTAATCACCAATTATTTTGACCATTGACCAATCAGTTTGAGTCATTTTTCAAAAAAAAAAAAAGTTAAAGTCAAAATGTACAGCTTGTTTTCTCCTCTTCCCTTCATAAATTCTCCTTTTTATAACAAGAAACAGAATATGAGTCGTGGACCAAACAGAAACATTTGAGGAGATTTTCAGACGTAATTTCTCTGTTTAACATCAGTTTTCTCTCGTTAAACGGTTCAGGTTTTGGTGATTGTGATGGGAATTGATCTTTTTTAGGTTTCACCATCTAAATGACCATAAATCTGCAACTGCTTCTTGTGAAATCATAGAATCAGTGCACCTACATGCTGCTAACAGCTTGGGTTTGCTGTTTATTCTGTGCAATGCTTGACCAGTAGTGTCAGGACTCTGCCATCTGTTGCAAATGTTACCCACTGCACACACACACACACACACACACACACAAAAAAACCAATATCAGGGTTTGATTCATTCTAGGAAATGCAGTTCAGACACACCAGCAGACTGATGTCAGGAGTGTCCATGTCTATGAGAATCAAAGATGGAACCCCATGACTGGATATACAGACAAGTAGGAGCCTGTTATTGTTGCACTGATCATCATCTTGATTGTAAGTCTGCTTTCATTAATTATTAAACATTATGTGGCTCACGCGCAGAGGGCTTCCCACAGACCGTCCCATGTGGAGTGATGAGAGTGGGTTGAAGGAATGCAACAAAGGGAACACACACCCACCCTCCCCTCAGTGGTCCTGGGTAGGTGTCTCCAAAACCCTCTGCTCTTGACAAACATGTTGACCACGGCTTCATCAATGGGTCCATTTTCACCATCCATCTCTATTTCAGGTGTCAGAGTGGGCTGTGGACTACAATGTCCCTGGAGGGACGGACAAAGAGGGCTGGCAGTATGCTGCAGACTTCCCAACGTAAGGGGCATTTGGATTTTGGTGCAAAACATATGCATAAACAGACTTGTACCACTGACCAGACCTATGTTTTTCCTCCAGGACATTTCATGGACACAAAACCATGAAAGACTTTGTGAGGCGTAAACGATGGACAAGGTACTCACACACTCTGGCTCTGATGTGGTGTGTGACTCAGTTTTCTACAGTATCCTAATGATGTTACGGTCCGTTCACAGGAAATGTAAGATCACACTGAGGGGGCCGTGGCAGCAGGTCCCGCCCATCCCTCTGAGTGACATCTCCCTGATGCCCTGCCTGGCACAGAGCAGGATGGACCAGGTCCCTCTGTGGGCCATCAGCGACAAGGGGGACGTCCTGTGTCGGCTCGGGGTCAGCCCTCAGAACCCGGCGGTGAGAAACATGCACTTTACTCCAAAACCGTTACTTTGAAGGCCATCACGAAAGACCCACAGTGAACAGAGCTGGAAAGAGTTTTAGGACACCGCATGCATTTGGGATCTATGACTGAATCAAGAATCAGTCTAAGTCATTGAACTCTGCCAAGTACTGTTCCATTCTTAAACCCACACGCTCCCTTCTGCACATGCTCTGTTCCGTCGAGATCAAAATTGGACGTTTTAGCGAGATAATGAAACACATCCAGGGCATGACATGTTGAAACTGTCAAGAATTAAATTTGGATATTTTTTTGTAGTTAATAAACAAAAAAAAGTCATTTACATTTGTTTGTCTGACGCAGCCACACCTTTTGAAACTAAACAGATTTTTTTTCTGCAAATATTTTATGATAATACTGTATTTAAGATTGCCCTAAAACTTACTTCCACTACTATATTTCAGAGTTTGTTTTTCTCTATAAACATCCTGGTAAAAATAACAGTCCCGTGCGTCTGATTTCCCAGGGCAGTTCTTGGCTCCACGTAGGTACAGACCAGCCGTTTAAGTCGGTCTCCATCGGCGGGGCCAACCAGGTGTGGGCCATCGCAAAAGACGGAGCCGTGTTCTACAGAGGATCGGTGTCCCCTCAAAACCCCGCAGGTCTGCAGAAAAACCTCACCAGACTCACAGATAATGTCACAACGTGTCATACCTGTCGGACAAAAACTCTAAATGTAGAAATAAGAATTGTGCCGCTGTTGATCATAGAGCAGAGTCATAACTGCGGAGCTCTTCTCCCCCTACAGGAGAATGTTGGTACCACATCCCCTCCCCTCAAAGACAGACCCTCAAACAGCTGTCTGTGGGCCGGACCTCTGTGTTTGCTGTCGATGAAAACAGTGAGTAGAAATAACCAACACATGCACTTTTTTTTTTTTTTTATGATTTCTAAATTGGACACTTCACCTCAAACAGAACCACTCTGTCTTCACCCAGGTAACCTGTGGTACAGACAGGGCCTCACTCCCAGCTACCCTCAGGGCTCTGCATGGGAGCTCATCTCTAACAACGTCATGAAGGTGTCTGTGGGACCACTGGACCAGGCGAGTACCAACAGGAAGTGGCGACTGTATTAAATGATTGGACTGTTTTCGGGCTTTAGAAAATGTATCTGGCGATGGGAGGCTTTTGGTGTCGGGTTAAATATCGTCACTTTCCCAGAGCAGCATCTTTTTTTTTTTTTTTTTCATCCTAATTTTGTCTCTAAGATCCTGGTTAGTGTTGTTGAGACTGAAGTACAGCGGTCCCTCGTTTATCGCGGGGGTTACGTTCTAAAAATAACCCGCAAAGTAGTCAGCTTTATTTTTTACAATTATTCTATATGTTTTAAGGCTGTAAAACCCCTCACCACACACTTTATACAC